>BGPR01050274.1:0-11104 GCA_013235015.1 Araneus ventricosus
TGTGTCGTGGGCAAT
Organism: Araneus ventricosus; assembly: GCA_013235015.1. Lineage (NCBI taxonomy): Eukaryota > Metazoa > Arthropoda > Arachnida > Araneae > Araneidae > Araneus > Araneus ventricosus. The sequence goes on from BGPR01050274.1 coordinate 16, forward strand.
GTGTGATGGAGTGATAAATGTGTCGTGGGCAATGTGTGATGGAGTGAAAATGTATAGATGGAATCTGTAGTGGACAGTGTGCAGAGTGAATATGTCCTGGTCAATATGTGGAGTGCAAATGTGTCGTATTCGTGGGCAATGATTGGTGGAGTGTGGAGGTGTGTCGATTGATTTGTTGTGCGTGAAATGAAGTGTTGGAGGGTAATTGGTAGTTGAGTATGGAGTGAAAATTCTGGGGCATGTTGCGAACGTGTAGTTCGGAAAATTTGAGTAGTGAAGGTGAACAATGTTTTGGACAAGTTTGCGGGATGAAAACTTGGTCATAGAAGTTGGGAGAAAATTTTCTTTATCGTATTGCTTTATTTGGCATATTTCATATTATGCTAATTTTCATTTCTGCTGTCGACGACATCGCTTCCGTTCCTGAGAATTGGCAATACATGGTACAGCTTACTCTCCTACTAGAATCTTTAGAATGCGACCAGAAACTTTTTGATTGAAATCATGCAACTGCAAGCGATGAATTTGTTAATCTAAAGGACATTTTATCCTGGTTATTAAAAATTATAATTATTAACTCTTTTGTTTCTGACATGAAATCCAGGTTCATAGTGAAAAATTACGCAATCGTTACCCAAAAATTATGGCGCTAATACTAAAGGATTCACTTCGTATGACAAAACATTGGCCCACAATACTCGTATTCTCCTGTGAAAAATCGCGTTCCTTTTAATAAATGTCTCTTTGCCCTGTGATGTTTTTTATCGTAAAATAAAATTCATGCTCAAATTTAATATTTTTCTTATTTTCCCTGGTGAAAAATTCCTCTGTTTTCCCAGTATCTACCCGATGAATAGCCAAATTTCTAGGAAGCGAGTTAATATATTTGAAGTTATCTGAAGGAAAATTTAATGTAATAGACGAAGACTCTGGTAAGTTTACGTTAAATCCTGAAATACTGGTTGGGAGCCAGGATTTGAAGCCTGCTCAAAACTCCTAACATTTAAGATTTCAAGACTTCAAGCGAAATCCAAAACCTCCCAACCTAAGAAAACCGTTTCTAAGATTTCGGTTTCATGCCATTCGAAGACTGAAAGCTTGTAGAATTGGTTCGTATCCTTTTAGAAAATGGCCATCAAGGGCATTGGATAGATTTTAGAAATTCATAAGACCGTAGTTAGTTGGATACATTTTAGAAATCAAACTCCCTTCATGCCGGATTTCAGGCGGATTTAGGGGTCTATTCTTGTACCTCCGGTTGGGTTGGGAGTATCAGAATACACCCCATAATTTCAAATAAAGATTGTTTTAATCGAATGCTGTAGAGATCGAAAAAATTTGTCTGCTTGAAACCGGAAGGGACGTTGATTCCTGGATATATGAAATGTCGGAGAATCCATGGATTATTACTAAAGTTCTATAGGTGTTAAAGAAAAAAAGATTCGAAAATTAGCACGTCACATGCTATTTGATTATTACGTAATACTCAAAAGAAAATTCATTTTCAAAAATCGATTATTCTCCTGTCTTCCATCACGAAAGGTTTCAAAAAACACAACCTGTGGGTTTTGCTTGTATAAAGTCCATATAGAACACCAGATAGGTTATAATTGGCATTCAGTAAGCAAACTAACTCGTCTCCTAGAAGAATTGCATTAGTTTATTTTTAAAAAATTTAATTACGCTTGAAAAATCATTAATAAAATCCTTACTAGAAACTAATCTTTTTTAGTTCTTGGCACAACCTGGTAGTACTCGGATTCAAATTTGACTTTTCGCAATCTCGAATAGAGTTTTATGAATAAGTTGCCGAAATATCGTTGAAACTGTCCTGGAATATCTGGCATTCATATTCCGGAAATCTTATTTCGACAATTGAAAGAGGGGGACACATCTTTAAGCTAGTTCTTCTGTTTTGTTCTTCATAAGCTATCCCGTATCGTTACGGGACGGTATCCATTTCGCATACATGGTCGTGTTTCACATGTCCCTTATGACCACCAGACATAAGACAAAGGCATGTTTCTCAGTATATAAACAAATATTACCTTGCTAAAAAGGAATAAAAATGATTGAAACCTTTCAAGGAATCGAGCCCCGCACTTCGGAGTTCAAATTTTATATGAAATAGCTTGTGGTATCGCCCATTCACGTTAATATTCTACAGAAATTGAATAATGCATCAAATTAGCTTAGTTACTTTAAACAGTTTTTGAAAGAGCAAGAGGGCTATTTTGATACGGACCTCGCAATTCTTAATCGGATCACGAAGATGACATCCGAGCTTACTTCTCCCGTCCAGTCTTCTATGTCACACCAGCGGAAGCACATTTGACCAGAGACAGGCGATTTATCATAAACCAGACTCGCATACATCGCGGATCCTTCAAGGCAATCGTGTTTGAACCTTGTCACCGCCTCTCGCATCAAATTTGCTATACAATTAAAACGTCAAATGAGTAATGAAATTCAGTAAGAACAGAAAAAATACAACTCCTGGAAAGTATGTTTTAAATGAAGTTATGATGTGTCAAAAATCAGTTATGGAAGCGTACTGCCCATAACTGCAACTCTTTGGAAGAAAGAGTAGTGGGATATGTAAGATCTCATTAATGAAGTTTTAATAAATAATTTGCAACGAAGATTGTGACATTTAGAATAAGGAATCGTATACTGGAAACCGCCATCTAAAAATTAGTAATTTCATTTCAGGAAATCTGTTGAAGTCATTTGGTTACGAGTTTTGAGAAGAATGCTGATCGTGCTTGTATTTATAGTTGAATTTATTGCAATCCCGCGAATGTTTTCCTTCGTCATAGAATTTGATCATTCTCTTCAGTACTGACATCCAACCGAGTAATACCGTTTGAAGCGTTTTGATTTATTTGAATTTTCTAAAAATTAATCAAGATCGCACCATTCCTTTCTCATTCAGAGAATACCTCAGTCATTTTCAAATACTCCGCAGAATCGATTTCTGACCGGCGAGGATTCAAAAATTATATGGTCTTGTTTGTCGTAGTCAAATGGCAGTGCAGAGACTAGCAAGATTTCACTTGTAGAACTGTAAATGAAATAAGATGTGCAGCTGTAATGTTTTTATTAGAATTGTTATGCACCATACTAATGGAGATTCAAAATGAAGCTCTTAGAAGTGCCTGTTATCTATGATCAAATTTAGGATTCTCATCTCTTCCGATAAACTTGAATGATGAACAAAAAAAAGTTGCAATTTTTTTTTATTGGTAAGAAAGGAACGGAATGATTTAAGTGAGTTTATAATCTGATGGATGGTCTTATTCTGGCTTATGAGGGCTCTTCAAATCCTCTATACAGATTCTTATTAATCATAACTATAAGAGATGAAATCGGAACAATTAAAGAAAACATTAAAAATTGGAATATTTTTAACGTGTTGGATTCATTTTGTAAAATCTATAGACTTGATTATGAACATCACTGGAAAAATTTAGTATTTCTCTTCAGCTGTTGGGAAATGGACCTTATGCACTGTTTGGGTTAGAGAGTATAGAAAAACAGCTGTGGAGGAATAAATAAAACGATTGGCCTATAAGCGACTCAGAAATAAAAGAAGTTCCGAGTCAGCTGTTTAAGACTGACCACTGGCTGCCGCCGGCAGGTCACGTGTTGGAGGATGTGACGTCACATGCATAAGGTCCATTGGCTCCATCTCTTTCTTTCGGATTTCCCTTGATCACCGCTTTTGATCAGCTTACAGCTCGCTCAACGCCATGCAGAAGTTTTGATTACTTGCAACAACTTTATAATCCAGTTCTGATTATATCTGATGTCAGAAAGTCGGAAGTTTTTTTGTGTTCTTCAATTAAGATTTGAGTACCGATAACTTCATACCGGAATTTTGTTCATGCATGCCCAACGTAATTTTAAGAAGACTGTCAAGAATATAAGAGTTCGCTTCATTTTGCCGATGACAAAGCAACGAAAAGATCAGCGAAGCCATTTTCTCTGCTAGCCTCGCCTGTAGAAGTGGAAGCGACAATTCTCGATCGAACTTTGATCCACCCTTGCTGTCTTGGCTACGAAGGGGGCTTTTCTCAAAGAAGTCACAAAAGTCTAGTAAGTTGGTTGAACTATTATCCTAATCAAAGATTACGACTCTATTTTTAAACGATAAGGTGATAAAGCATTCCTGGTCCAGAGGAAAGCTACTATTGTATTGAGTTCCTTCTGTTAAATTTAAAAACTAAGCAAAGGCCGGATCATTAGACACTCCGGTACGATCACTATTGGACGCCCCTATTTATGATGTCATTAGTCCAACAAACGAAAATTAATATTTCATCGGACTTCGTCCCCATTATAAATATTGAATTGTTTCATGTATTTTACTGTAACAGTAAATGTATTAATCCATTAAAGAGCCATTTTTTCTAGTAGCGTTGTAGCAAAATAGCTTATTGATTCATTTAAGAAAGAAATACATTTAGCGTATTCGATGACATTATTTTTTGTTAATTAATTTGGTTAATTATTATCAAGTCCAGACACTACGTTATGGTTTGAGAAAAGAAATTGGAACATCTTGGTTTTTGTTTCATCGGAAAATTTTGCGAGATCTTAAGCCATCCTTTAAAAAATGCATTTAAAAATTGAGGAAGTTGGTGGTAAGTATATTTACCACGGCCTTACATGCTAACAAATTGATGCTTAAAATGCAAGTAAAGGAATATTATTGAAATTGGTTTTTTTTCATACGCAATTCAAATACGTCATTAATTTAAATAATTTAATTTTTATTTAAAATATATTCTCATATTTAGCAATGCATGCGTTTTGTATGCAAGTACGTACTGGTAAAGTGCGCACAGATTTTTCTTCGTATAAGGGTGGCAGCTACTGTGTGTCCGCCACGAGAACTGTCGGCGCCAAATTGTCTAATTTACGGCGGTCGCTATAGCAACTGGTTATGCTAGGGAAGATCCATTTCGAATAGGAGGAATCCAACGGAAGTCCGAGTTTTTTTATTCTCGACGTCAGATTACGGCGGAACACATTTGAATGAACTTCTACCTACTAGGAAATGGATTCTTCCTACCATAACCCGTTTCTATAGCGACCGCCATAAACGAGACGATTTGGCGGCGACGGTTCTCGTAACGAACGGACAGACAGTACACTGCCACCAGCCCCTGTACTTAACTGAATTATTTAATCAAAATTCTGTTTCAAAATATGTTCGTCAATATCAAAGTAGATCATTTAGCAGTATAAAATTAGTACTTTGCATTCTTTTGGCACTCTTTAGGTAATGGATTTGTGTGATTTCTAATAATTCTAATAGTGTCTTTTCTTTAACACAATGTTTATAGGCCTGGTGCACTATATGCAAATTGCGACATGCGTGGTGCAAAAATCTTTCAAAACACACTACAGAGAAGACTGTTATACCCAAATTTTGCAGATAGTTTTCGGATAGTAGATGCCAGGGTTGCCAGAACAAAATAGCAAAATAAGACCAAACCTTCTTAGAAATAGGGCCAAAAAAAGGCCAAATTTTACAAATTGATTTGAAGACCTCATTTGCTGTAAGAAAAAAGGCTATCCTTCTTGAAAACGAATCCCACTTGATAGGCATATGTACAATACTCTATTATTTGTAGCGGAATCGAATAAAAAGATTCGGACTTCGACTCTGACCACCATGCTGCCGATATTCGTCGTGCCTGACTCGTCGTAATTGTGAACCAGGTTGTGGCAACTTGAGGATTTTACCCCCAGCAGAGTGTATGAACACGTTCAACCGAGAACTCTCTCTTTTGCCTTTTTTCCAGGTTGTTTACACCCGGTTCCTCCGGTGACTGATGTTTTCTTCACCCGTATTTTTGAGTCCATGGGCTTACCCTAACATCTTTCATCGTCATGTCATACCGTTTTTAAAATTGTTTGTATTAAATAAATTGTCTTAATTATCCAGCAGCGCCTTCTGATGTCTGCAACAAACACCCCCACATGCTCACTAAAATTTAGGTGAAAGAAACTTAAAATATTCTTGTTCTATTCAGGAGCTACTTCGTTTGTCAGCTTATTATATATCATTTGAAATGTATAATATAAAAATTTTATTAAAAACAATAGAATGATTAATCAAGAATTGTTGCAAAATTCATTAACGAAAATAAAGTAAAAAAAAAAAGCCAAAAATGAATTTATGGCCAAATAAAAATTCCTAAGACCAAGGGCTTTGAAAGAAGGCCAATATGGCAACCCTGGTAGATGCTGACTAAGGAAAAGTTTTCAAACTTTTAATAGGATTTTTAATTAAAAATTAATCGGGATTTTAATATTTTTCCTCAATAACTCCAGAGTATTTTTTCGCACAAAATTCATATTTACATCACTTTAAAATACAATAAATTCGCTTTTCAGTGATGCAAACTTTATTTCCGTGCAACTTCTGCCTTAATTTTAACAAATTTTCCAAAACAAATTTGAACAAAATTTTGTAAGAATGCTTTTCCTTTATATAATCTAATCGCGTGCAATAAAATAGCTAGATGGTGAATAATTTAATAGCTCTCATGAGAATAAGAGAAAATAAATTAAACCTTGCAATTTATTTCTAACTATTGCTTTAAGATATCTTTTCAGACTCGCGCATTAATAGAAACGCAAAATATTGGATGTTTTTTTTTCAGAATGGTAATGTTTTCAGGCTCGCATTCTTTCTGTAAAATTCGTGACGTAAAAAACGTTACCCAGAGAATGCAACGGCCGTTTTATTCCAGCCAGACGAAGACGGGAGAATCGAGCATAAAGCATTATCATTCTATCCTGTACAAGACTAGAGGTTCGAATAACCTTTAATTTTTTTCCAGATCTCTGTTGGTGATTTGGCGATGATCAGGGCCTTTCGCATACTGTCGGAAGGATTTTGCACTAAACTATTAGTTCTTGAGGAATACAAAGCTAACAGAAGGACTTGCAAGAACCATTGGAGTCTCGTGGCTTGCAAAACGTCTGGTATTTTATCCATTTGAATATGTAAAGCCTTCCATTCACTTCACAGATAACCTGGAAAGTTTGAAACACGAGAAGGAAAAAGCCAAAAATCTGTAGAGATCGGGCAAATGCCTTGCGGTGGTTGGAATTCCGTCTGGACTGAAATCGGTGTGTAAACGCTGGAGTTTCAAGTCTCGCTTCAGAGAGACCAGTGAAGAGGCTAGCGAAAAGAACAATGAATTGCGTGGAATTGAAACCTCTCTTCGAGGGTAGCATAAATTAAAATCTGCTGACTGGGGGAAATCGAAGAGCGATTGACAAGCAGCTGTAGAGAGGGAAAAAAGATCGCTCTCCCACCTTCGTTCAGAGTTAGCGTCCTTTTAAATACAAGTGAATGGCGTGCTTGTATTTTTTGATTAAAATGGGTGAAAATACCGGGCTTGTGACAAATGGCATGGCTTCAAGTGAATGGCCGGCTTAAAATTAAACTGTTTTGATATTGTAGAATGGAGATGATCGTAATGTCCAGTGCTGTATATAATCATTTTATGAAAAATTCTTTCAAAGAAGTGCTGCTTCCTAAATTTTACTGTCCATATTTTAAGGGCCAAGACGATTGAATATTTCTGGAATTTGTAAATGTCTTATTTTAATTATTTTATATATTATAAAAAAATGTAAAGCTTGTAGCATTACATGAATGCCCAAGATTAAGTGTTTTTACAAGGAAGTGTGTGTTTTTGTTTTAATAATATTACAGTTAATATTTAATTTTAAAGTCGTTTGAAATAGTGCAAGTAATCTGGGTTGCAACAATGGAACAGTTTTTAGAGACTGATCTGTTGTCATCCCTAAGTGTAGAAATCTTGGACATCATTTCTTAGCCTCGTCTAACATTTTCATTGCTGAAAACTTGTTATGTGGAAAAACGTCTCTAGACATAACAATATGAATTTCATAAAGCTCTCAAATTGATTGATTAAGCAGATCTCGATCTTTCAAATAAGATCGTCTCCATTAGTAAGAATCGCAAAGAATAAAAATTAGTTTTGATTTTGTTTGTGGTACTTGGTTCCTGATGGCAAAATTAAATATTTCTGATTATAATAGAGAAGCCGATATTTAGAAATTAACTTTATCGAATACATTTTTCTTAATATGGTTGAAATCGTTTCCTTGCAGATACTTAGCATCGTATTTGAGTACGCAATTCAGCCCGCTACTATGGCCAGACGAATTATTAACATTCGTTTATATTCAAGAATGCATTTAATAGAAACCGTTTTAAAAACACGCTTTTATTGGAGTTCTAAAGTAGAATTTTGATCTTCTACTTCTTATTCTTTAATTATAAATATTATAGAATCTTTAAATCTTCATTTCAGGAAAATTCACCCCCAGGTGGCGCAGCAAGGATGAATCAAAATTTAGTTATTTATGGATTCACTAGTAAATTATAAAGTTATCAAAATATGGTCTTGGAACGGGGACTCGCAACTGCACAAAATTTCAAAACTATTGCCTCAGGAGTTAAAAAAATTGATTACAAAATCCCAACTTCACGAACAAAAAACAAGTTAAGGAAACTAAAGTTTAAAAGCTTTTAAAAAACGCACTTTCTAAGTTTACTAAACAGCTTTTTTTATTTTGAATATTTCTTTTTAATATTGAGATCTATTGTTTCTGAGGGCATTCCAAATATAAGTCAATACAATATTGGATTAGCCTTTTATTACTTGAGATCTCACAATTTAATTTATAATAAAAAAAAAATCGGAATGGTTTTTTCAATTATCTATGTGAATAAACTAATAGATATTATTTATCGCATCCATCTACAAATTTTTTAAATTCCGTTTTTACATTTAACTTAAAATATTATTCTATATGTTTAAAATACTGAATCTGAAGTATTTAAGTTTTCTTAAAATTTTATGGATATTGATTGAATTTTAAATGAAGGTCATAAAGTAAAGCGCAACTATTTTTTAAAATTTTTCATCAAAGGATGACTGATGGCTTGACCGGTCAGCCAATCGGGAATCCTTTGAAATTTAGAAAACACTTTGATCATCATGCCTGATCACCATGGTGAATCGATGTGTTTTGGATTCACTCGCCCAATATAAAGAATATTAGCAAATATCTAATTGACGTGCTAAAGTTTCTACAAATGAAATATTGTTATTTTTATGAAAATAGTAAATGGATGTGATAAACGCAAACTACTTTCATTTAAGCAATGCAACTAAAAATATCGAAATACTAAATGATTTTTTATAAGTTAAATTTTAATTCATACTTAGAAATAAGAAATTAATATTCTTTTATGTATGAAAGAAAAAATATATTAATGCTTTAAAAATTGTATTTGTTCAAAATAATTCGTAATAAAATTTCCTTCCATTTGATTTTAATTAAATGCTAAGCACGATTCTGTTTGTATTAGTTTAATCTTAACAAATTATCTGTACCCTTATTCTTGGGTAAAAACTGGAACCTTTGTTTCTAAACTACCTTTCCATTTCTAATGTATGTTATGTATTATCTTATACAATTTTGTAATTGTTATCCGTATTTGGGTATTTGTACGGCAAATTTGTAAATAAAGTTCTCTTATTTTGTTTCCATCTGTGTATTTGGCTAGATTTTTTTATAAATCTGTTAAGCTATAATTTGTAAACCATTTCAGGAAATTGAATTCTTCGAACTGATATTTTAGAATGATTCCAATGTAGCTGGATGCCTTTTGGGCAGTCTAAATATGCTGAAGAGTTTTCAAAAATTCGAGAAATTTAGAGACTAGCCAAATGGGTTTATACTTTACGTGAAGCGTGGCACATGAAACGGTATTCGACTTCCAAAAAATCAATTTTGTGATCTCTTTCATTCTTCTCTCCGTGACAATCTCGAAAAAAGATTCAAAATGTTCCGTTTCATGCCATTCGGAGAAGTCGTGGTTGGCAGTAGCTGTTCGATTCTATGACTCGCGTCTGCGATTCGAACTATCGAATGAGATCAGCCTTTCTCAACTATCACTTAAATATAATGAGGACTTTAGGAATTTCATCTGGTACTCATAATTCCATCTTGCACTTTTTCAAAAACTTGTACAAGGTAGTCGCTCAGGAGGCATAGGAATTAAAGAAAACAATAATACACTCAGATGCTCGGATTCGAATCCAGAAGAAGGTTATGTGAAAGTATTAAAGGACTTTAGGAATTTCATCTGGCACTAATAATTTTATCGTGGGCTTTTTAAAATTATTTTTACAAGTTCGTCTCTCATTAGGAAACGGAATTAAAGAAAACGACGAAAAACTTAGATACTCCGATTCGAATTTCGTAGAAGACTGTGTGGAAGTATTAAAAGACTTCGAATACACTATATGTCCAAAAGTATCCGGACACTTGCAGATTTCCATATTTTTTCGAATTTCTCCGGAATGGTTTAACTGACTGCCTTTAAACTTCGGGCATGTAAAAATAGACAATAATTCGCATTTTGCATTGAGGATTCGGTCCTGAGGGCAATTAGGGGACCGTCTACAAACTAATGAAGACAAAACAGTTTTTGGCCCACCCCGCTTCACAGAATTCTGATAACAAGATGAAACTTTCAGAAATAGTAATGTATAATGTGAATAATATTTACAGGAATTTTCGTAAACTCAGCACAAATATTTGGGAAGATATAAAGGTTTTCTTAAAAAATCTTAAATTTTCCCACCTGTTTTTTGCTTATAACATGAAGAGATTTCTGTTATATTATATGAAACTTACAGAAAAGATGGCAATATTATAGAGAAGCATGTTATAAAAATGTAGAAAAGAATGTTTGAATATTACAGGAATTATGAGTATTTTTAGTAAATGTTTTACTGCGCATGCGCGAAACATAATGTAATTTTTCTTTCACAACTTTAAAGCTAGATATATAGGGAAACTTATATAAAAAAAATTCAGTTGAGTATCATTAGTATTTAGAAAGATATCGGCATTACAACGAGCAGAATTTTAGCTCCTTTCGAAGAAAAGCTAAAAGATGAAGGGGTGTACAAAAATTAATATTTTTTAAACTTATATCTTTAAATAGTTATATTGAATT
>BGPR01050275.1:0-11103 GCA_013235015.1 Araneus ventricosus
AAACGTTTCTTCAAAATTAAAGAAGCTAAAAAGCGAAACGATTAAACATTTTCTTTATATTCATTTCGAAAAAACTAATCAAAAGGGGAAAAATAGATTTTAAACATTTTGCTTTAAACCACATTTTTTTTCTGTTTCTCTTGGCTAAATAAATCTTTTCTATTGGCGTTTTTATTAAGTCATGACAAACTGCACGATGCATGATTTTAAGATATTCACTGAAACGAAAATATTTTGTTTACTAGGCATGAAAAACCGTTTATATAGGTACAATTGATCAAGGATGTGATAAATATTGAATGTTTTTTGCTATAGGTCGCGTAACTGCTTGGTATTCTGCTTCTAAAACGTCAGCTACTGATTGTGTTTTACAAGATATAAACATGACATCGGCAAGTTAAACTAGTACTCGGTGAAAAAATAGCTTGAAGCACGCGAAACCTGAAATCGAGTTTTTACTCAATAGCTGAATTTTGACTGAAATCAAACAGATAAACTCCTTTTGCCATAAAGGCACTTTCTGTCACATTTAGGTGTCAAAATGAGTATGTCATATTTAACACTGTTTTTGAAAATATATGGCAGATAAATTGGTGAGTTTAGTGGGAGGCTATGTGAAAAAATATATTTTCACCAATGAAACTGCGGCAGAGATACAGAGAGGATTTCATTGTTTGAAATGTTTTCTCAATTTTTATACTTATATTCGCAACTAAATGTGGTTTATAATCTTGAAAATGATATGTATATTAGATGAACAAGTTATTGCCTTCAGATCTATAATATAAGCTTTATTCTAGCAAAAATCAGAAATATCAAGTAAAAACATAAACCTAACAGCAGAATTATTCATGAATTGAACATAGATAGCAATGTCTGGAAATATTTTACTTTATTCTATAACTAGCCGCCTTCAGCGACCAGCTTGTTCACTGGAAATATTATTTCAATTGAATCTTGCATCTTTTAATATTCATGATTCCTTTACCAACGTAATTTAAAACTTCAGATTGTGGTAGATATTTAACCCATGGTCGTTTAGTGGCCTTGAACCAGGTCTGTTCATTGTCTACATAAATGTCCACAATTGAGTCTAAGTACTTAATTCTGATAGAGTAAAGCAAAGTGTGTCATGGAACATCTAATTGCACTTTGTCGGTGACATCTTTACTTACTTATTCTTCTTGCAAAATATGTATTCGATTTCAACATTAAAAGGGCGCAGTACATTTTATGGCCAGCGGTATTTTAGCTGGATTAAAACTTACTGAAAAAAGAATGAAGAGATAGCAACCATAATCATTCAGCTTACTGGATATAGTTCTCAAGTTAATATCTCAGAGCTTGGTTTCCAGAGTCCAAAACATTTTGATGAAATAAAATATGATAACACAATGAATTGGGATATTACCTCAACTTTCATCAATGAAAGGGATATACGCAATTATCTATTTGCTTAAACAATGAAAACGGTTCAAAATGCGTTACAACAATGAAAAGTATTGTAAATTATTCCAAAAAAAATTTTAAAAAATTATTAAAATTAGAGAAAAAGATTTTATGGCAACTTAATTGATAGAATTGCAAAGAGAATTTATTGCACTTTGAGATGGTGCAAAAATAATTTTTGTGTTATAATATGTTCCAAAGTTATTAAGGAAAAACGGCGAAATTTCGTTTAATTTTTAATTAATTAAAAGTTTGATTAAAATTTCAAAAACGGGCTCCGAACTGCACTTTCCCACCCTTCAAATTATGTTTCCGCCAAATTCCGTAGCTTTATGTCCAGCGGTCTGCCCTGTTGAGGGCCAACACACATACATTTTACTTTATTATTAGTAGAGAATGTCTCTAACTATTTAATGTTATTTTGCAATCGCAGTTACTATAATTTTTAAATCTTCCAGTTTGACCCAGCAGAACTTTTTTTTGAACATTGAAACGAGATTCCAGTATATTCCAGTTGTCAAGGTCAAACGGGAATAAATTTGAACAATTAAATCTTTTCCTACAGGTTCTTTACAAAAAATCCTTTTATCATCCGCACCATTTGTTACCAAATTAAAAAGAAAGTCTTTAGACTAACTGAGATGGACTTGATTAAATATATCTTTACTTCACTAAATTCCTTTGGATTTTAGAAAAATACGCTACACGAAAATGCAGAAAATGAACTTTCACTCTCATCGTGCAACATCCTCGAATGCTGCTTATATCCATTTTATTGCTATTTTATGTCGAAATCCTTGGTGTTTCCCCTTTGGTGCATTATATCCTTATAGAAGTCTTACATTTCCTTTGCTGTTTCATTCATAGTGTCTGTAAATTTAGCATCAAGTAAAAGTTTTCGTATGTCAGATCCAACTAAAAATACTTTTTAATTTGGCTCTGGACAATTTTGGGAAGTTAGAATAAAGGTATTTAAAGCTTTCTACATCTTATGACAAAGAGTTAACATGTACTGTAATTTTATATGCAGTGCTAGTAATAGAGCCTTCACCGCAGGGCCAAGCTTCTGTTAACAATATTTTGTTAGCATCATAGAGATTTAGTATAAAACCAGGTTACAAGTCGGTTTTCTCAAAATTGTTCTGCCCGATTGTTCCACAAGCAATGAGAACGCAATCATTTCATAAAGATTGGTTATTGGCCCGACAGCATGGAAAAAATTTTGAAATTACAGAAACCATCCAATTGTGTTCATCTTACCTTCTTTTCAACACAATTAGAGCTGAACCTTTATAATTTTCCTCAAGATGCACTGAATGTAACAACCGGAATTTAGGCAAATTTCATTTGCGCAGCGAAACTGACTTTGGTTTTGGTGGATTCTATAAATAGTTACCTAGTACCGAAATTGTACACATTTTCGAAATGACCCATTATCCAAGGGACGTTAATATTATCAAAAAATATTTTTCTTTATTAAAAATGAAGTAAATTCCCTTTCTGGATGCCCATAGAATGAAAATGATGTTTCAGGCCATAACAAAGCTTCTATTTTGTAGTCTCGAGCCCAGAAGTGAAATTTCTAAGCAATCCCCAGTAATAGTAAAAAATTTTATCATAACTTAAGGCTGAAGCCTTTAAAAAAACAGATGAGATTTGATTTTTCATGTATTTTTGCTATTTTCAAAATGGGAGAATCTGCAGGAAACAGCCAAAAAACTTTGGCAGTTTTTATGTTTCAGTACTGTGTAATTAGAATGCTTACTTCATTTATTAAATATACATTTTAACATCTGTAAGAGACTAGTTGCTATTAATAACCAGAAACTTGACAGAACTATAATATTATCTTTAAAGTTTTTTCGAAAACTAATACACTCCAGTTTGCATTATTAAAAAGTAAAAAAATATATATTTATTCTTCTACTTTTTCTATGATGTGCAAATAATCATATTTAATTAACAAGTATGATTTAATACAATGGATTAAATAAAGAATTATTTGCTTGTAAATAAAGGAAGACTTCATATTTTCTGATCAATTGTACATGTATGTAATGGTATTTTGTTATTTCATTATTTAACAAAACTCTTTTCTGACTGATTATTAATGCTCCATATTACAAGGAACTCATTAAACCACTTTAAAAATAATTATTTTAATTTGAATGTGCAAATTCCTAAGGAAATATAGATCATGTTCCCTCAATTTTTTCTGTATTTCCATATAAAGATGTTGCTTACAGCGCATGGAAAAAAGGGGCCATTATGCTAAGTAACGCAAGGTTTTGACTTGAAATCACTGAAAGATCTGTAGATCTATCGAAAATTACCATTTCTGCTGTCAGTTCGTCAATGCTCTCTTTTAATTTTAATGATTTCCAATCAAACATTTTAATGACTTCTCATCATGTCTTCATAACATTTCAAAGGAAAAGAAATTTTTATGCCATCCAACCTTCCCAAAATTTCTTAACTGTTTACATGCCAATGTTCCTAATTCGGGACATCGAATTGCAAATTCATTTCAAAATAAAATATCGTTCATATTCTTTTTAAAAAATCGTAATTATAATTTAAAGTAAGCTTGATTTTTTGATAAAAAATTATGTTTCAGATATAAGATGGAGAATGTACAGAAATTCTTAAAAATTGGCGGTTTATACACTTTAATTTGTGCATAGCATAAAACTTCCTAGAAAATTTAAAAAATGATCTAAATTTTAAAAAATCAGTACACATAGTTAAAAATGTCCATGTTACTAATAACATATAAAATATAATTATATAAAAGATAAAATATAATTATATAAGAAACACATTTGCTATAATTCATTAAAGTTCCATGTTCAAAATTCGGGACATTGGTCAAACGTCACTATTCTGTGAAAGAGGAAATTTCTTTATTGTGAGTTTTCACTGAAAGAATAATATAAGGGACATTCTTTTATAATTCAGGAAAGGAAATTCTAAAAATTTAAAAGGTTAATGCTTTAATTTTGGCAAAAAAATTCATTTCTATCTGTAATCTGTGAAGGGGAGACTTATAAATGTATCGGATTATCTTTTATGAATACCCAGAATGATAATTCTGTAGTGATTGTTTCTTCTAATTAATATTTTTATCTTCCAATCCAGCTAAACAAAATATATTCTTATGCAAAAAAAGAAAAAACGGAACGCATAGGACAAAGAAATTTGATTTATAAATATAATTATGGGGTGAGTGTGGTTGATCACTTGTATAAAATGTGAGAAACTACCTCCACAACTTCGGAAAAAGAAATGGTGGTATATTTATTACAAAATTTACTAAATGTAGTAGTTGTTTCTGGATGGATATTGCATTCAGCAGCTCACAAGAAACGTAACCAACTCACTCATCTGGAGTTTCGTGGAGAAGGTACAATTACTTTATTACGAACTGGGGCAAAAAAAGATGAATCTCAAACACGACCAAAAGTTAAAGATTGTGCATCACAGCCGAAGAGAGATGGTCATTGCCTTATTTTAACAACTCACTTAAATAGGCATAATGTGAAGAAAATACAAGATTTCATTGCAATTAGTGCAAAAAAGGGGATTGTATTCGACCTACTTCGCACAGTGCCCTATGTTCAGTCATAACATTTCATTTTCTGCTCACTTTTGTGAAAATATATTTTTCCTTCATTTAAATTTATAAATTTTCAATTGAATTAATATCTGTGCTTGGTTATAAAAATCATTTTTACGATACTCGCCTTAATATTCAGTCTGATCAACACTGTTATCCATTGGTATGTCTAGTGTGAATGGCCACTGTATGTAATCCAATTGGAAACGTGAAAAAAAGGCATATATAAAATTTTTTAATTCATATTTTAATGACTGATATCTTTAAGCTAAAGTATTAAGAGGAGAAATATGCAGAAAAGTAATTAAAAATTAACTTGAATCTGAATTCGGTCTGTAAACGGTTAACACGTTTATTTCGAATATTATCATGGTAAAATGTATGCATTTGTTCACGAGATTATTCATTATAAAATATTAATATATTAACAATAAATATTTCTACTGAATGGATTAAAAACTTGCTTTTAATAAGCACAATATTTGAAATTATGTGCAAAAATTTCCTTGTATAATGTTGAAGCACGGAGGAAAATGAAAAGTATTAATTAAAAATATATTTAATATTTTCATTTTAGTTTAATGGTAACAAGTATAAGTCCTATTGTAGACTTGATGTTACTGTTAAATGTATTTTTATAGGATAGTGAAGGAATCTTCTCATTTAATTGGGAAAATTTCTTCTTTCTTTTGTACCCGTACGAAACGTGATACATGTCTACAAATTTCTTGAAAGCCAAATTTCATCCATTTAGATGGTTGCATGTTTTAGTTATCGTGATCAAGCAAGCATGGAGACATGTTAAGAAAATCTTTCTGTTTATAATCAGGAAAGAGTACATCCTGTAAATTTATCAAAATTGCTATATCACAATTTTTGACCATTATAGTACTTTATGTATTGTTACAAAGCTATAAAGTTGTTTCCCTGAGATGCTAATCTTGGCGACAAGCTTGGCGTCCTTAGCGACATATATGACGATTGCGTTGGCAACTTGGCGACAAAGTTGTCCACTTTGGCTACAAAAGGAACTTTCTAGAAAGACCTCGAACTGTCAACCAAATTCTACTGCCTTCATGAACTTTCTGGAGCTTACGTCACTCCCTACGTAATGACGTCTCTTCCTGTTGAAGAAGTATATTAGCAAGCTCTCAGGCCAAGAGGAGTGGGATTTTGATCAACAAGCAAGCTGGTGAGGTAATAAGAAGCCTTTGAGCTTTGCGTTGAGATTTATAGGTAATCTTTGTTGTGAGTTTTAACAAGTGCTGTTGTAATACTTGTACTACGTAAATTTGCTTAAAATATTTGTAAAGAAAAGAGCTTTATTTTTTTAAATCCTGCTTATTAGACAGCATTAACGTATACCCACAAGACAATTTTGTTATAGCATGTCTTCGTAAAAAAATGTAAAAGAATCAGAGGGAGCAACCTGATGTCAGGGAAATTAAGCTAGATAACAGAATAATTTTTGCACTTAAAACTTATTTTTGCCGTAACAATTTTTCCTTTTCCGACAACCATTTTCTCTTCTCGAGTCTCATTTGAATTTTTACAACAAATTGTCACCATCTAATCATTTCCAGCGACTTAACATCACACTCATGAACAGGTATTAACGCTATACGCATTTCATAAAGACTGTATATAGAAAACATGTCTTCCAGTTGACAGAATTCGAATAAAATTTGGTACAGATTTGCAGTTTGGAATTTCATTAATCATGATGGTGGTTGCAAACTTTAGTTATCGTAATTACATGCGCACTCAGACATCAATAATTACCACAAGTCGAAATACCTCCGACCTGCCTTGGCATCCGGGATAAATTGAATAATAAGTTTCGCGACAGCCGTTAGAAACTGAAAAGGTGGAGTCCTAATAGCCATTACCGACCACAGTCCAATCCCTCCCTTGAGAGGTACGTCACGTCATCGGAGTGCTACACCCCACGCATAATAACCACAAATCGAGATACCTCCGACCTGCCTTGGCATCCGGGATAATTTGAATGATCGTCGTCGCAATAGCCGTTGGAAACTTAAAAGGTGGAGTCCTAATAGTCATAATTAATATGCTTACCATCAAAGGTAGAACCTGCTTACATCTCTGGAGGTTTCTCATCCACCTACTTGGGATTCCTGATGGGTAAAACATGAATAATAATTTTGCATATAAGTAATAACGTTGAATTCTCTCACATAATTGTATTGTAAAGTTCGTCTTCGCTTTCTCAACAATCTCATGGGGTTTTTTTTGTTACCGCCAAAATGTGTGCATATTATAAAGAA
The DNA here is from genome assembly GCA_013235015.1 of Araneus ventricosus. Lineage (NCBI taxonomy): Eukaryota > Metazoa > Arthropoda > Arachnida > Araneae > Araneidae > Araneus > Araneus ventricosus. Next base: position 7,354 of record BGPR01050275.1, read on the forward strand.
ACGCGTTATTTTGAAATATCTTATAAAACATTCTCTGGACTTATTGTGCTATTAAACTAACAATTTTTCAATAAATTACCTTAATGCTCTAACAGGAAATTATTCTGAACATTTCCTGCTTTGTCGTATGTCAATAAACTAATTAAGCTAACAAAGCACAAATGCGGAATTTTGTAATTAGTTTCCGTAAATCGTTAATCTGATCAAGTGCTTTTCATTAAATAAATATGAAGCCTGTCCTTGTGATTGTAAATCATGGACTTAAAAGAGAGAAACAATAACGACGGTCTGAGTAAAACTGCGGAAATCCTTCGGCATAAATAAATTGAATAAGATTTGTTTAGTGTCAGTAAAACTCTCTTATTTAACGATGATTGGAAACTGCATCTCTAAATAAAATTTAATCTAAACAACACCATAACGTGATTCCATTGAAATGAATCAATTTGCTTGAAATTTCAAACTACGCTTCCTTTTACATCAATAGCACAAAGGATCTTCAATAATTTCTCTGATTCGAGATAACAAAATCAATATTTCAAATATAAAGGTACTCTCCAAGGAAATCATTCGCAGAATTACCATTTGATCAAATAATGAATATTTATGCTGAAATTCCCTTCACCAAAATCCCAGAGAAGGTTTTGTTTTGGACTGATTGTTCGAATACCTTTTATGCGCAACCTGCATCGAAATTTATTTCGAATTCGTTCCTAAGTTTTCTCATTCTAATTTCTTTTTCGTTTGAAGGAAATATACATGAATATATATAACTTCATTTTCAAATCTCTGAAATTAATTCTTTTTTCCTTATGAATAATCTCTTACCATTCTCCCGCTTCTTAGATTCCGAGCAAAATCTTGAAATCTGCCTTTGTCGAATTATGATTTTAATTTTTTAATATAATGTCAAAATTAAATCATTATAGAATAATCTGCTTTCATTTTTATACAGGATATTTTTATCCATAAATTACATACAGTGGTTGTTAAATTAGAGCAATTCTACCTTGTTCTAATGAATTAATAAGAGAGTTGCAAAATGTTTAACCCTGTCATACCGAGCGAGGCGGTCCGGGGCGGCCTAGAAATTTCCCCTTAACAGCAACGAAGGTCAGGTCTGAGGCGTTTCGCCTCTTTTGAGGAGAGGTAAGGTTCTGAAATCGTTTAGGAGATAAGCGGGGTTGGAGGTTCAATTATCCTTGCGCATCACAGCCCATTTCCGTGCGCATTAAGGGAAGCTTATAGCAGGGGTGGGGTCGGGTGGTAAATGACACCCTGTTGAAAGAGTCCAATTCATGTCGCATCCTCCATAAAAGTCCCGGTTTTAAAGGGGCTAGAGGAAAAAAGTTGCCTCGGGATTAAAGATTTAAGTAAAAATTTTTTCCGAAAGCTGACAAACAAGGCTAAAAAAATTAAGCAAAAGAAAAATAAAATTAAAAACTTGTTAATTATTAAAAAGAGAAATCTGTTAAGTACTTATAGTGGTACTTCAAAGGAAATATCTATGGAATAATCGTTTAATAAAAAAAATCTGTATTCAATAGTACTTAGATCTGAGTAATACAATTTAAGACTTTAAAATGTCAGAATTATAAAATGCTATATAGTTTTTTTTATTTGTTATTTTTTAAACAAGTTTTGAGACTATACTTTCTCTATTATTTAATCTTCAATGTTAAATATTTACTACTTTTTTGAAAATGATCAGAAATCTGAACTATTATATGCATTACAAAATAAAAACAAATAAATTCTCAAAATTATTTTCAGTACCTCTATGATTTTAAACAAAATAAATCAGTTTATAAATTTCGTTTCTATAAAATTAATGTACTGGAATTATAATGCTATGTGTGGGGCAATTTGTAGGTTCTTATTGTCCAGTTAAGGTATGTACAAAATTATATTTACCCTTTGAGGACGGCCGCACGCGTAATGCTACGATGGTTAAAGGAAATATTGGAAGATAGTAAAATTATTTGCATTCTTATCGTTTTTAAGACTATTTACATAAAATCACCTAAAGATATATTAAATATAAGCAAGGGATTAAATATATCATTAAAACTAATAACCACAAAAAGATATTTTGTGAATAAAATTAAATTGTATTTTTGACAACTTTAGGTTTAGAAGAAAACCTGCAAAACGTAATGTTCCTCGTCTAATAATACCAACCTTAAGTCAAATTCATTTAAGAACCATATTTAGTTTTCCCCAAAAGAAATCTAAATAACTGCATAGACTTCTGCTTCATTTATAAATTAGCTTGGATTAGTATTATACATGAGAATATATCTGTATCTGTCGTCAAGGGGTAGGCATTTTCTATCTTTTGTATCATTTCACTTCCGGATAATGGCGCAACTTCAGTTTATCGTAGGTATGTTGTTCTGCTATTGGCGATGGACTTAGCGAAGTCCGTTCTCGCCTCATAGGTCTGGTGATTATAAAACATCTAAATAACTGCAAAATTTGACATTTATATATAAGAAAAAATCCCAAAATGTTATATCCTCTCAGGGGTGAAGGATATTATGCATGTAAAGAATACATGACTCACATTTCTACGTTCCTGCATCAAGGGTGGACTTTACAGTGAAAAATTAATTTTAACTCCGTAACTTAAAAGTAAATTTAAGTAATTAATAAAATGCCATAAAATACGAGCCATACGATTTTCCATAAAATGTCACACGTACGAGGTGTGGCCGGAAAGTAAGTACCGTTTCATTCTACCGCCCCCGCAGCGCTAGTGTCGCAGTTCCGCGCATGTGCACACGTATCTCTGGTTGATTGTCTGTCCACTGACTCCATTACAGCCGCATTGTGTTTTGTTTACATGTGTTAGTGAGCGTTCAAAATGTTTAAGACGATTGCCGATCCCGCTGACTGTGGAGTGCGTTCTGTAATATGGTTTTTGAACGCAAAGAATGTTGACGCAGCTGAAATTCATAGCCAACTTGTAGAGATTTATGGTGAAAATGTAATGACTGTTGGAATGGTAAGAAAGTGGATTCGACAATTCAATGATGGACGCATCAATGTTCATGACGAAGCACGGAGTGGGCGACCCTCTGTTGTCAATGATGGTTTGGTTGCTAAAGTGAATGAGAAAATTCGTGAAAATAGACAGTTCACAGAGAATGCTTTGTGATGAGATTCCACAAATTTCAAGAACTGTTCTACATGAGATTTTCACAAATCGCTTAAATTATCTCAAATCGTGTTCCCGTTGGGTTCCGAAAATGCTTACGGATGTCCACGAAACGAAGCGACTTGGTAGTGCTTTGACATTTCTTACCCGATACAGTGAAGAGAGCAATGAATTCCTAAAAAAAATTGCGACCGCTTATGAAACTTGGGTTTGTCATGTTACTTCAGAATCAAAACAACAGTCGATGGAGAGGAGGCACTCACGTCCCCCACAAAAAAATTAAAACAACGTTGTCAGCACACCAAATCATGTGCACTGTGTTCTGGGACAGACAGGGCATTCTGCTTGTTGAGTTCCTTCCCAGAGGTGAAACCCTCAATGCGGTACGATACTGTGAAACATTGCGAAAACTGCGGTGTGCAATTCAAAACAAAAGGTGAGGAATGATCAGACAAGGCGTTGTTTTGCTTCATGACAACGCAGGTCCCCATTCTGCTGGTGTCACTCAAAACCTTATTCAACAATTCGGTTGGGAGCAGTTCGATCACCCGCTGTACAGCCCCGACCTCGCACCTTCAGACTACCACTTG
>BGPR01050276.1:0-11103 GCA_013235015.1 Araneus ventricosus
ATTACAGGTTTCATGTTTGTAAAGATGGAATTCTGTAATCGCTTTTTCAATCATTTCTTCATGCGCTGGAGATTTGAAGTGTTGTATACTAACGTATTCTGGATGACAATACACTATTTTAATATTTTCAGAACTTAATTATCAGTTAATAGATAATTTCAATTAAATTTTGATTCCATATGAGTGGCGCCATCTTGAATCGAATTTGATAAAAATTAATTAAAAGATTCCATCATATTACAGGTTTCATGTTTGTAAAGATGGAATTCTGTAATCATTTCTTCATGCGCTGGAGATTTGAAGTGTTGTATACTAATGCATTCTGGATGACAATACGCTATTTTAATATTATGAGAACTTAATTGTCAGTTAATAGATAATTTTTAATTGAATTTTGATTCCATACGAGTGGCGCCATCTTGAATCGAATTTATAAAAATTAATTAAAATTAATTAATTTTGAATTTTGATTCATTGATTCAGTGAAGTATGCGAAGAATATATCAAAATTTGAAAATGAAAGCAGATAATTTATGCCAAAAAACCTTTGTAAGCTTCACAACTTTTCAAGCTTATAAAGATTTCCGAACTAAAGACGATTAATCCGAACACGTTCAGAGTAATTTTTTTTAAAAAATGTTATATAGAAACACCATAATATGTTTTTTAGATTTGAATTTTGTAAAGATTAAAAATAGAGTATTATTTTTGAGAATAAATTATTATGAATTTTCAAAAAACCTAAATTTGTACTGTTTTCAGCGAAAATTATCAAAAACTTCAAGCATGCTAGAGGTCAAACTTATGTAGTAATTTAAATAAAACTAATACTAAAATAAACTACATACTATGGACGAGTGCTTGTACTAGAATCTTAACATTCTTTGGATAAATAAAAATTTTAGAGCCAATCGAACAATCATTATAAGATTTTCAGCAAATTTTTTGTATCATTTTTCAAATAAAAGACCATGATTAAAAAATATTGTTACAATATACATTATTCTAGCATATTCACTAGAGAAACATTTGAAGAAAGTGTTCACGAAATTTCAGAACAATCGAATGATAATATCTTGAGTTATCATGTTTGAAGTGTGAAAATTATGCATAATATGTAGTTTTGAGAAAAATCAAATTTTAGTTTTGTCACACGCTTAAATTAAGTATCTAAACTTTAAAAAAAATCCTAAAAATATACTAACATCATATTAACTTGAAAAAAATGCAGTTTAATAGAATGTTTGACAGGTTTCTGTCGTTTTAAATGACAACTTTCGGTTAATTAAACGTCCACTTCCGGTTTTCGATTTGTTATAAAATAATTAATATCTCATCTGATTAACTTACCGACAAAAGTAAATATGTTTTAGAACGGTAAAGGAATGAACTATCCAAAACATCAAAAATAAAAAAATTGGAATATTGGTCAAAAATCGACTTTTCAACGTGTTCGGATACCTTAAAAACGCAAAAATTGTGTAAGTTTAGTCTTAAAACAAAGAGCGCGAGGAGTTTAGGAGAGAAGGGCACTTCATAAGAATGAATATGATAAATGGAAATAATTATTTGAAATCTCCCCCTCTGTCTCAAAATAATGGAAAATACACTGGCATACAAAAGTTAAGGAACATTTCGTAAAACGCGAGAAATTTGCAATTAATACGAAAACTATATTTCCAAATCAGTTCTGGAGAATCGTGTGACATTCCATAGAGTATCGTATACATATTACAGTGAAGATTCGGTCACGAGGGCAGTTAGGGTGACCACCAGAAAGGGATGAAGGCGAAAATGGAGTTTCACCCATCCTGTTTCACAGGAAGCTGATAACGAGATGTGACTTTTATCAATAGTTATGGTTTAATGGGCATAATATTTACATGCATTTTCGTAAGCTTAGCACAAATATTAGGGAAGATATAAATGTTTCTTTAAAAAATCCCAAATTTGTACGCATGTGTTTTACTTATAACATGCAGAGTTTTCATTCAAATTATTCGAAATTTGCAGACAACTCGTCAATATATTACAGAAGTATGTTATTAAAATTTGAAGTAAATACGTTCAATATTAAGGAAATGTGAGTATTTTCCCTAAATGATATTTTACTGCGCATGTGCGAGACGCAGCGGAATTTTTCTTCCCTAACTTCAAAGCCAGATATATAGAGCAACTTTGAAAAAAATTTCAGTTGAATCCCATTAAAATTCAGAAAGCTGTCGGCATTTCAGTGAGGTGAATTTCAATTTCTCTTTAAGAGAAGCTAAATGATGAGGGTTCTTGTACAAACTGATATTTTTTAAATTTGAATCTTCGAACAGTAACGTTGAATTTTAGTAAAATTGCATATCCTGAATACCATGAACACTTATAAATTAAATACATTACTTAAATTGCATTTCCTCGAATACCGAAGATTACAGTTTACAAGTTACAAGTTAAGTTACAGTTTGCAACTTAAGGAAAATTTACGGAATGTTCCTTAACTTTTGTATGCCAGTGTAATAGAAGAATACTAGAAGAAAATAATAGAAAACACAGCTACCGGAGTTAAGATACAGGGCGGTCATAAATTATTGAAAAATTTTCAAAAATTAAGAAGAAAAAAACTTATAATGTTACGCCCACGTTTTTTTTAAATGAGAAAGCAAATGAAAAAGGGTTTTTTTCAGATAGGTCCCGTACCATTACACCGTTCTAAATTTTCTACAGCGAGATATTTCCATACGCAATGGTTACCGATCAGCAGAGGCCAATGCTCGTTTTCAGGCTTCCTTTTTTAGTTTTTCTTGAATATCTCGAAAACTATCCAGTTTTCGAATTACAATTGATTTAACAATTTAAAGAGCGTAAAAGTCCCTACAAACACATGCTATTATTTTTCTTCTAGCTTTAATAGTTTTGCAGATAACGGCTTTTAAAATGGAAGATGAGCAATAATTTACGACCAACTAGACAGTCGTAACGGCGCGTTACCTATATGAGAATAAAGTTCTTTAAAATGGTCTCTCATTTAAAAAATACCGTAGTTGTAACATTATTAGTTTTTTCTTATTAATTTTTAAATGAGTCCAATAATCTATGACCAACCTGTGATTAAAAATCAGTATTATAATCTGCTCAGAGGTTACCCTATCTCCGGTTTCCAACTCGCTTGTTGCTGGCTCAAGTTCCAGGCATCATTCTGTTTGACAGCAGATGGAAAACGCCCGAGTTATTGAATCAAAACCAATCCCGTTGGTGTGGTGTGAATGTTTGGAGAGGAGGTGCCCTCTCAGGTGTAGTCCTGGTCGTCTGACCGCGGTTCAAAACTACGAGGTCTGTCCCAAAATAACCCTCGTGCTGCTTCAAAACGGGACGTTATATAACTAAACTGAAGCAAAAGCAAAAATGTCTTTACTCTGCCTATAACTTTTAAAATGCGATTGTTTTTTGTTGTTGTTTTAATCTGCATTTGGTGCAGATTTTACGAAAAATCGCAATACTTTCTTTAATTTGGCTCAAGGAAATACAAGATATTCCCATTCACTGTCCCTCTATTTAGGATCTGGAAGTCAATTTACTTGGCAGTAACCGGCCCCCCCCCCGAGTCAGTTTACCCTGTAAATGTTGTTTTCCAACGAGTGCTTGTCTACTACTGAAAAGCAGTACCGCTCTTAGAGGTCACGCCATACATTAATTGAAATAATTTCCTTTTGATCAAAATTTAATTTATTGACCGAACGAAGCCAGTTTTTTTTTAACTCGACCGTTCGCCATTTTATCTGTAAATTTGTTTCATAAGCAATCAAAACCTAGCGCATTGTCCTATTTTCTTCGAATTTGGCACGAAGTTTCCTTGAAATCATTAAAAGCGATGTATGTAAAAAAATTTTTTAATTTTTATTCGTTTCAAGATGGTGGCTGTTTTAATAGTTTGATTACTTGACTTATTTTGGTAATGGCGAGACTTTTAATTCTTAAATGCTTTAATACTGATAAAAGCAGACATTTAATTGTAATTTTGTGAATACTGATAAAAGCAGAGACTTAGGTAATTATTTAGAATTCGGAAAAAATAGTTAAACCTTTAAAGTCTGCGATAAAGAGAATATCTTATTTTTTTTATTTTTGATATGAGATCTACTATTCACAGTAACTACTCACAGTACTATTCACAGTACTTCTCAATAACCACTAGCTAATTTAAAACCGAAATAGTATTAAATATAAACGAAAACACACATTCAGAAATATCAGAAACTTTTTTCCACTATAGTTTTATTTATTCACATGCCTTTTAAATTTGATTGAACAGTGAATTACTAATGCATTTGATTGGAATTAATTAACTTCCGATAATTTCATTGTCTCTCTTCGGAAAATTGCATCATTTATGATTATGGCTCCTTATTCCTATATCTAAATCCATTGAGAATTCAAATAATAGAAACTATAATTCATTGCTACTAAGGAATTAATCGTGTTTATTTTAACATTGCTTCAATTTTCATAACGATCCAACTTAAATTCATAACTCATGCTACATTTCTACCAGAACCAGCAAAGCATCAGTTTATCTTAGAGAAAAGATTAAAATAATCTGATCCTCGACCCTATATGTTATTTTTAACGAACTCTCGATTTGCGAGACGGTTATCCCACTACACAAATTCGCAGCTAACCTGAAGCCGAAAACTCAAGCCGCAGCAAACGGTCGAAATTGGATGGGCCTCTTTCCCGCCGAGTTTTCAGACGCAAAAATCTTGTGTTCGCTTTTCCGACGAGCATATCCTATTTGGAGAAACAGGAAATTGTCGTTTCCTTCGTCGTAAATTGATCGCGTTTCACAATGGAAGTCGGAAACTTTCAGCTTCCGGTGTCTCTACCGCAGTGCCATCTGTTGAAAAAGAAACTAATAAATTATTTAGCACTTCAATTACTTTTATAATTACCCCTTTCCATTAGAGGGGTGTTTTCAGAAGGAAATTGGCTATCTCCTGGCAAAGAAAAATCCGATTCATCAGTTAATTCTAGAGATATTTTTCCGCGAATTTTCAGCAAGAACTTGAACGAACGGGTTTAATGAATGCAAGTGTTGATATTGATTGTTTTTTATTTCGCAAGTTTTATTTGAGGATGATTCGTTATTTGTTTGGTAGATTATTAAATTCACATGTCTCATTTTTTTATGAGAACTTGTAAAAATATTACTGAAAGAAAATATACACCATTCAATTAACTTTCTTGAATGAATTTTGCATCAAGCATATCGCATCACGCAATTTATAAATAGTATCGAGCCTATAAACAGTGCCATGTTAATCCATAACGAAATCACCTCGGTCTGACGCGTTCGCCGTCTGATGTATCCGAATGATGACTCTGGCAATGACTCGAGTACTAAAGCGCTAATGGCCATCACCGGCAGGCTCTAACCATTATTGTACCCACATCCAGGACGAGAACCCGCTTACTTATATGGCTGCTTCTCATTCACGTACTCGTGGCGCCCCCTGGTGGGACACAGTGTCATGTTAAAATAAGATACTTGTCTTCATTTTAAAAAAGCTTCTATATCAAATATAATAGCAGAGAAGGAGTGCATAAGGTTGCCAATTCACAAAGCAACATACAGGGCGAACACAAAATCTTGCCTGATTATAAAAATTTATTACAAAATAAACGTTAAATGTAGTAGTGTAATTTTGGTATCATTGGATAGTTTTTTGTGCAATAGAAAGTTTTGTTCTATTGCATAAAAAAACTCTTAAATTATTAATATGTGGTAGTGCTTGCAGATTTAATTGAGATGCGCGGAATTAAATATTAGTGTGTGAATGAACAAAATTGCTTGCTTCCTCCCTACTTCTCTTGGATTTTTTTTGGGAGGGGCTATATCCAGGACAGAGTCTTCGCCACCCCAGTTGCTGACGTTGGAGAACTGAAGGCAAGGATAAAAGGCTCTAGGTGTGTGCCATTACAGAACACTTGGCGAGAACTTAGACCCCAATCGCCAATGAAGTTGCTGACGTTGAAGAACTGTAAGGCAAGGATAAAAGGTTCTAGGTGTCACACATTACAGAACACTTGGCGAGAATCTAGACTTACCGCCACCCCAGTTGCTGGACGGACGTTGGAAGAACTGAAGGGCGATAAAAAGGTCTCTGTGTGTGCCATTACAGAACACTTGGCGAGAACTAGACTCCCACGCCACACCAGTTGCTGACGTTGAAGAACTGAAGGCAAGGATAAAAGGTTCTGTGTGTGCCATTACAGAACACTTGGCGAGAACTAGACTCCCACGCCACCCCAGTTGCTGACGTTGAAGAACTGAAGGCAAGGATAAAAGGTTCTGTGTGTGCCATTACAGAACACTTGGCGAGAACTAGACTCCCACGCCACACCAGTTGCTGACGTTGAAGAACTGAAGGCAAGGATAAAAGGTTCTGTGTGTACCATTACAGAACACTTGGCGAGAACTAGACTACCGCTTCGACACTCTCCTAGTTAACAAGGGGGCACACGTTCAAATCTATTGAAGTTCGTGGTCTCGTTAACTCTCTGAACCCGGCCATAGCGACAATTTCAGTTCCTCAAAAACTGGAGCAAATTTTCGTTCACGACAACAGAACGGAATCCTCCCTTTCTTTACAGAAATTCCAGGAGGACGACACCCAAGGTTGGGCGATCAATTGTGAGCAAAGAAAGGAACTCCTTTTCTCCCGTAAAATTCACTCAGTCGCCCGAAACCGCCTGAGTCCGGCCTCTGTCGGGCGGTTGAGGCGGGTTAGAGTTCACAGAGTTAAAAACTTTATAAAAGTACTTTCCCAAACAGACATATGTCCAATTATAATAGTTTCCGCACAATAGATATTTAAAATCAGGACAACAATTTTTGCTCACCCTAGAGCAGACCAACTGGCAAAAGACGCAACACAGCATGGGCAACCCTATTCGCATACTAAGCTTCCTAAACCGCACATAAAAGGCCTCCTCCGGAAGAGGATGCTTGAGGAGTGGCAAACCTCATGGAAGAAGGGCGATACAGGCAGGAAAATCTATAACATCATAACCTCAGTTAGTCTCCGTCCCACTAACTGGATTAGAGAGGATGTTATCTTCTTCTCTCAACATGGACCTTTCCCTGCCTACCTCAAAAGGTTCTACCTCTCTGACAGCGATTATTGCAGTTGTGGTGGAATTGGCACGGCACTTCACTATGCCACGGAGTGTATTTATACAGTGTCTTGGCATATGAGGAAGCCAGCGCCAAACTTCGAACAAGAATGGCTGAAAAGGGTCGCCAATAACCTCGTCTCCAGGCAGAAAATTCGTGGGATTATCAAATTCATTAGCGAAAACAGAGATCTTTTTCGGCCTCCCTAGCCTTTAACTTTCCAGCGAGTTGAACTAAGTAGCTCAATTACCCGACATTCCCCCTTCAGATAAAAGAAAGGTATTTCAACATCTAAAGAAAAGAAGACTATTACGAACTAATGGTGTAAAAGTGAAAATGCCTGTGCCGTAACATAGTGTATATATTTCCTTCTTTTTGTTTATTTTATTTTTCTTAAATAAAATTCCCGTGTCTTGCCCATCAAACCGTTCAGTGACCGGTCTGGTCACGGGTACGGGGTAAGAGACGGCTTTCTGTTCTGTATATCATTCACTAACACATTAGAGTTTCATTCCAATCCTATTTTCCAAAGTAAGTTTTGATTATCATTATTATGTAAACATTATCGCAATAAAGAAAATACGTCGCAACACTTCGATTATCTTAACGAACAACTATCGCACTTCTGGCCTGTCAGCTATCTTATCCCCATGCGAATCCGCTCCTAATCAAACATTAATTTTGTTTCAGGAGAAGAAGAAATTCTTTTTCGTCTCCTTCCTCGGCAGCATCATCTGGATTGCGATATTTTCTTACTTGATGGTCTGGTGGGCAACAGTTGTTGGGCAGACGATCGGCATACCTAATGAGGTAAGTCCCTCCCTCCCTTAATAACACGAGGTTATTGGATAAACAGGATTAGAGACACCGACACGAACGGAAACTCATCGAGCACGTAGATGTCTCTGATTGTGGAAGAAATTGCTGCTGTCAGCAAACCTAGGCTGCCTGTATAGATTAGATACAATGCTTAAGGTATCCGAACACGTTCGGAGCACTTTTTTCTTAAATTGTGAAATAGAAACACCAAAATATGTTTTTTAGATTCGAATTTAATAAAGATTAATATTAACGTATGATTTTTGAGTATAAATTATTACGAATTTACAAAATTCTTGAATTTCTGCTGCTTTTTAGAGGAAATTCCCCAAAACTTCAAACATGCTACAGGTCAAACTTTTGTAATAATTCAAATAAAACTAATACTAAAATAAACTACATACTATGGACTAGTGCTTGTACTAGAATCTTAACATTCTTTGGATAAATAAAAATTTTAGAGCTAATCGAACAATCATTATAAGATTTTCAGCAAATTTTCTATGTCATTTTTCAAATAAAAGATCATAATTTAAAAAATATTGTTACAATATACATTATTCTAGTACATTCACTAGAGAAACATTTGAAGAAAGTTTTCACAGAATTTCAGAACAATCGAATGATAATATCTTGAGTTATCATGTTTGAAGTTTGAAAAATATGCGTAAAATCTAATTTTGAGAAAAATCAAATTTTAGTTTTCCCACGCGCGCTCAAATTAAGTATCTAAACTTTAAAAAAAATTCCTAAAAATATACTGACATCATATTAGCTTGCAAAAAAGCAGTTTAAAAGAATTTTGGACAGGTTTCTGTCCCTTTAAATGACAACTTTCGGCTAATTAAACGCCCACTTCGGTTTCGGTTTGTTATAAAACAATTAATATCTCATCTTCTAATTAACGTACCGACAAAAGTAAATATGTTTTGAAAAGGTAAATAAGATGAACTATCGAAAACATCAAAATTCTGGAATTTTTTGGTCGAAATCGACTTTCGAACGTGTTCGGATATACATGAACATCTCTATGTAAGAATACTGCTCGCCATACAAATATCAAAAGTTTATCGTTGGATATCGTCGGTAGATGGCGCCAAAGAACATTTTATTGTCAATTTTGTGAATATTGATTAAGCCAGAATATTTAGTTGTAGTTTTGCGTAAATAATCAAGATCTACATAAAATGGCGCCCAGGGCAAATACCGAAACTGCTCCCCCCCCTTCTTTTTTATTCTGAAATGCGTAACTTATTTTCATATCCGAAACTTTATGCCGGAGAGCGCAAAAATTTAAAGTGCAAATAAACTTAAAAATTAACATATAAAAGATTTTTTTAGTTGAGAGGATTTGCAAATTTTTTAATGAATTTTCTCTAAATTTTCACAGAAAACTTGGCGCTTTCATTCTTTAAATATAGCTGTAATCAGAAAATCAAAATTTTTTGTAAGAAATTTTTGATATATTAGAAAAATATAAATAAAAGGTGCAATCCATTTATCTCATATTTGAAAAATAATATAAAATGTGTAAAATTCTCTTAATCCATCTAAATAAACCCACACATATACGAATAAAAGTTAAAAAATTATATAATTACTTTTTTTGTTCATAGACAGTACATAAAAACTCGCAACATTGAAGCAAATCTTTTGCTAACACAGAAAAAATCATACAAAAGCCTCAGTGAATAATATATTTGATAATATTCGTAATATAATTCATCATATAATTTCATACATATCTTTAAATGTATTAATCAACATTTACAACTGATTAAGTTTAGTAATGTTTTATCTAGCACCTTAGGTCAAATTCAATGCATGAAATAACGGGATAAGTTATTTCAGCGGGAAAAAATGCTGATTGAAACATGAATTAAAATTACGATGTTATTAATTTCTCTATGACATGTAAAATCTCACTTCCTTATCATTTTAGTAGATATTATGTATTTGCCTGAAAAAACTATACATTATTTCTGAAAACTTTTAAAGGTTTTTAGGGTTATCCGAAATGTTATAAATTAACCTTGCTAGCTTTAAGCTTCCTTCCTTTTAATGAAGCAAAAGTGTTTATAATTAGAATCCTTTAGTACTTAAATGCTTGTACATGTACTTAACATAAGGATTACAAACGATAAATAACTGTCATATTCACATATTTAAATAATTTTTTTATGTTGAGTATTGGTAGTTTAATGATTTGATAGTCAATGCAAATTTTATTGTGTTTTTTAACAGTACAATTAATTGGTGACTATAGCTAACTCAGCGAGGAAAGAAAACGCTTCACATTACGGCAGGAATTGAATTTCTCTTCTTTTATGTATTTGTTCTCGTTAGTTATTAAAGAAACTACTTTCTACGGACTGATAATTTTTACCAGGAATTACAAAACTTTATGCTGTCTTTTCTGTCTGAAAACTGTCTTTTCTCTCTCTCTCACACTAATTTTTCTTTTTCTTTGTTTGCTTTTGGCAGAACAACAGCATCTAGGTTTTGCGAAATAAAATTTAAAATAAACACTATCGCATTTTCATCATACAAATTATGCAAATATTCAGTACCAAAAACAATGCAAAGATAGCGAGCTTACGTCTTTTCGAGTTGCTAGAGTTCTCTTACACTGAGCGAAAAATATGGAGGAATATTTTCCATTCTTCACTCTTTGCTGATTGAAAATAGAAATCACACTTTTGAACAATTTATCAACAACTTCGGAAGAAACTGATATCAGTCAGTATGAATCAGGCATACCGTTTGTAACCATCAGAAACACTGCTGAGATAATCATTCCTAACCATCTTTCCTTATCTCCTACCTCACAGAAACTGAAATCTGTGAAAAGGACCTCCCTTTTAAACAAGTTTTTAATTTCGTTGAGGGAAGTTTGGGTCGGCAGACCTCTGAAACATAATATTACTTATTATTTTGTAGCAGCTTGAGGTTTCCGGGTTGTAGAAACGACTGTATCGTTAAGATTTTCCCCGCCCTTTTTTGAAACCATTTCGATTTTAAAAATGTTGGGAAAAAGAGTTTCAAAAAACCTACTTGTCTTTTAAATAGAACCAATTGATTCCCTAATTCTGTCCCCAGGGCACGCGCCCCACCCTAGTTAC
>BGPR01050280.1:0-11103 GCA_013235015.1 Araneus ventricosus
CAGCAACGGAAGACTTCTTGCAGAAGAGTAAAGTACAAAATTTGAAAGAAAGCTAAAATTTTGAAGTAAATAATATTTATTCTGTTTCATCCGTCTATCTCGTTGCATTTCTTAATTATCGCTCTCACAGACATCCAGACAGACATATTTCTAATAATGGAACAAAATTCAAAATGGAAGAACCCGGCTATGCAATTTCTCAAGAGTCACACACATTTTATTCTATTCTATTCATTGTTGCTTTGGTTGCTGCTGCATTTGTGCCTTACTAATACAATAATTGAGCCAATTTTTGATATTTTTTTTGGATTTATACTAGGTGGTTATTACTTCGATTTATTTTTAACTTCTTTTGTTATTTTTTCGTATTTTGTATTATGTTTTTATTAAGTTTAATAAAAAATTGCAAAACCTACGGTTCGATTAATGTATTAAAAAATAGATTTTTTTTTGTATTTTTGTCTTTAATTTATAATTCATTAATGTAAATATTATGGAATCTTGGAATGAATTTTTTTTTCTCAAATTCACTGCCATCTGGCGCCATATATGTGGAAACAAAATTAACTGTATTAATCGATAAATTGCTAATTAAGTTCTTAAAATATTTTTGTTTTAAAAATATATATGTTAAAAAAATTCAAACCTCGAGCATTTGTGGAAATGATTGAAATACCGTTTACGAAATTCCATCTTTACACAGATCACAAATGTGAAGTGAAAATGTTTGGCGATTTGTATACTTTCTCTTTTTGTAACTTTTATACGAGAAGGCAGAAACTCTGTAAAATAATCCATATTTAACCCCTTAACTGGTTTTTTTCTCCACTATCTAATTAGATGATACCTTCTATTTCGGGAAAAAGTTTTCACTTTAATTCAACATAACTAAAGAACAGTATTTGTAACAGCTGCGAGCAGGCTCTAAACACTGGCTTTATTTTAGTTTATAAGTTTAAAATTGCGATAATTCTATACACAAAGGGCAAACCAGTTAACGAGTTGTTTTTCATTGAGGCTTTGTAAGAGAAAGTGAAAATCGTTATTTTTAACATGAATAAATTTTCTTCTTGATCTTTTATCGTTCTTGCGTCATTTCTTCCCTATCTTTAGAAATGCTTATCACTGAGATATGGCGTTCTTATGACCACTGTATCTTCCCCAACTGGTAACCTTAGGGGGGCGGTGTGGTCGGCCAATGATATTGAAAAAAATAATTCTTATTTTCAAGATCATTTATATTTATTCAGAATAAATGGGGACAGGCATGATTTGAGCTATATTTTTTCAGTTATTTTCACTGAATATCAAACTCACTCCTTCTCATCATATTTAAGTATCTATAAATACCGCTTCACTGCTATATTAGTCTTAAAAAAGAAAAAGGGATTTCTAGGGATTCGTATTGAATAGAATCTAATGACCCACTTCCTCGGAGAAAAAGTTGGAGGCTTGGCGACAGATTTGGCAACAAAATGAATGTTTAGAAAAAAGAAGAATCATTGCTCTATCTCTATTAGGAACGGAGATATTAAGATCTTCTGGAATTTTTCAAGTGATGTCACGTCCTGGCGGAAAACTCTAAATTTTAGAGGTGTCCAAACGAGGAGGATCTCTTTGGAGCCTGCTCGCAGGAGAATTAGTTAGATATTAGACGCTAAGCGCTGTTGATAGAGCTGTTTCTGTTATTATAAGTGATTTTCTGTCTGCTTGCTTTGCAGATTTGTAAATGTGATGATTTTCTTGTCACATGTGCTTCGTACTTTCTAGAATATTCTTGGAATAAAACATTGTTCTCCATTAACCTGCTTGTTGGACTCTTTTAGCCGTACACCAAACACCAAGAAAAAGACTTCCTTCTGCTGCTCAGTCACCGCAATTATAATTCGTAAGGAATAGCCCGCGAGCTAGTATGCCGGCCCTGCCTATATTTATTCTTTTCAAGGTCTTCAGTTTACTAATGTTACTTTCTCTTATATTTAAACACATTGTTTTCCTACATATTTCATTCCTGGATATTTGAATAATAAATGAAACACTAACATCCAGGACTTCTTTCCTGCCTAAGCACCATTGCCATTCCAGAACTAAACAAGGCAGTTCCACGTTTTCGGAACACTGCATAATCATATGAGTCAAATCTTTTGAGGAATGAACCCGGTCAGAATTCAAAAACCCCACGTTATCTGTCTAAACAGAAGAGCAGAAATGACAAGAATTTTAGACGAGTCTTCTTCCGTGTGACGTTACGCATTTGGATAACTTCGCCAATCGCTATCTTTTACCATGTGTAAAAGAATAAAATGTGGAGCATACACGAAAATTAAGGTAATAAAATTTGGTCAACAAAGTCTTAGAAACAGGAAAAGGAAAATTACGGAATGAACATATCCGTTAACTGATATGATATTTGTTTTGAATACCTCCGAGAATGCAGAATAATGACATAAATAGAATGAAATAATAAATACAATGAACAGACTCTAAAAATAAATAAGTAAAAGAATAAGTCCACTACTTGGTTTTTTTTTATTAAAATTACTTCTCTATTACTGCATATTGTAAAATGTCACGGTAGTCGAAATCTCAAATCTTTCTATACAGATAAGTTGAAACGTGTTTCCTGGGTGAAATGTTTTAATCTTTGTTAAAGGATAAACGTGGACGAGTAATATTTACTCTTTCTGTCAATATGAGGAGATTCAGACAGAAGGCTCTACATCAAATATTGTGCACAATTTCCTTTCTTAGTTCTGGAGTATTTGGTCAATATGTGCATGAGGTATTATTTTTCTGACAGATTCTTAATATATCTTCTTGTATTCTACATAAAACTTTCCGATACTATATGTTAATGTTCCTGGATACTCTGTAATTTTGCAATTTGAATTTAACAATTTTTGGGCAGTATATGTTTCATTATACAGCTACGTATTAGCATTTAGGCATACTCTTTTTTTTATTTTCAATAATTATTACAGCAGTCCAAAGGTTTGCAAAGAATGTGCCACGCCTGCAATGTATAATCAAACCGCTGATAAATTTGAGGGACGTTGATAAATAGGTTTCAAAATTACTTTGGTTTTCTTATAGCGTAATACCTTGGTGAACATGCGAAAAGGATCACATAACAACTGTATTATTGACTGATATACATCTCAAAACAATGTGGGATTGAATTAATTGTCTATTGACATGCTATAAAGAATTACAAATCGCCCACAAGAGTGACAATATAATATTTTGAATAATTTTTATCATCCAGTACGAAAAAAATATTTTGTTTCTTGAGTGGTAGTTCTAATGTACATATAATTAGTGGCATCTCTCGAGTTAGGAACGAATAGTAAATTAAATTGTAAGGGATTCACAGATGTCATAAATGTGAAGATTTATCAAAATTTCGAGGTAGAATTATTTTTCTTTTTTTTAATATTGCAACAAAATTTATATCTTTGTTTCAATAATAATATACAGGAAAGTGAAAAGACTGTTTATATTCAAAAGAAAACAGAACAATAAATAAAACAATTCATGGTTTTATTTCATTATATCGCCACATAAACCACAGACGTGGATTACTTTATATTGTTTTCTTTAATTTCTAGTCCCATTTAAACAATAATGAGCTAAATGTATGAATGCTAATGATGCCACAAAACTAGACAGAAGGGAAAAATAAAAGTAAGTTCACTTTTCAGCATCGTTATAAGTATTTTATTATATAATTTCCAATGTTTTGAAATTCAGAACCTTATTTTAAATTTAAAGTGGTTGGAATGTTTATAAAAGATATAAACTGATTTGGGGAAACTTAAGTTTAACACAACAATCATAAGCTATTATGAAAATATAAAGAACAATTCATAATTTAAAGTTCTAAATTTAGTAATGTGATCTTTCTACTGTAAAATACGTATAAAAATAGCTTTTCTTAAGTAATAGACAACGTTTTGTTCACAAGAACAATGAGGACGGGTTATTATTACGTAAGTTCAAACATGATTATGATTACGAATTGTAAATGTAGGAACGGAACTTATTCGTAAATGTCTTCTTGTTAAAATATTTATAATTGCTATTATTAAGACAACAATGCAGCATCATGATTTTTATTTTTTTCAGTGAAGTAATTGATGAGTTTTGTTTTATGCGAATAGCGAAAGTATTACAGATAGAACTTAATCAGTGCACATAAGGTCACTGAACGTCTCGGACTAGTGGGCACATTTTCGAATTTCGATTACTTAGTCCTTGACTGAAAATTATAAAAAAAATTGACTGAACGTCCGGGTTATACTGAATTTTACTTATAAGTAAATACATTAATACATCCCTGCTTAGCAGTCATTCCTCTTAATGGCCACGTTGTTTAGCACGGAATTATGTACTCATATACTTAATGTTATAATAATCACTATTAACGGCTTCTTTAACCCCAATGATCGGCCAGATTGGTCATCTCTTCAACTTCAGTGAACTCTATTCCTTTCGTCTGTCTGACCTCGTACCTGGTACTAAGCTTAGAGGGAAAAAAGAAAGAACAAAAAATTTCTACACTCAAACAACAACACAGGAAATAAGATCGAAATTACTCATTCCTTTCCCAACGTGAAGAGAAAACAACTT
The DNA here is from genome assembly GCA_013235015.1 of Araneus ventricosus. Classification (NCBI taxonomy): domain Eukaryota; kingdom Metazoa; phylum Arthropoda; class Arachnida; order Araneae; family Araneidae; genus Araneus; species Araneus ventricosus. The sequence continues at coordinate 4,630 of BGPR01050280.1, forward strand.
CGGCTTTTACCTAGGTGGGGGATTTAAGAGCAGATTGAGACCCAGATACGGGATGAAACAATCAGCAAACAAAACTTTCAGCTCACAAGACTTTAGGACTAGTAGATAATATTATTTCCCATTCCTCAACAGCTTCCAACGAAACAATTGGGCATTCATTTTCCCAACTTAACGTTCGGTCGAGCGAATACAAATGCTAACACATTCGGGCGTAACTCATCTGTGAGATTAAAAGTTAAATTTTTGCTTAGGCTCAAGGAAAAGCTTATCAAACTGAGCTATCCAGTCATGCAAAGCTATATTTGCGTTTCTAAATAACTTTTTAGTATTTTCTTGCAATTTAAACTAACCAAATGCCCAGGAATTTAAGAGGGAGTTGAAATTTGTTTTCCCGTATGGTTCCTTAGCACTGATCATTGTTGTCGTTTAGAAACAGAAATATTTCGAATATTTTTTTGAATATATTGAAATGGGAAACATGTATACGAATTTTTGCAAGTATATGGAAAGAAATATTGAGAAAATTTGGGAAATCAAAAATACAAACAAAATCGGGCACAACTCATCTGCCAGATTAACGTACTCCCCACTTGCATCGAAAGAGCACTAGAGAAAAATAACAAAGACTCCCTAGTGTGAGTGATAAGGAGCCTGGATGCTGCTAGAGGTCCCAAACATTTCTCGGTAAAACTCGAAATTGGGCAAGAAAAATATGGGTGCTTCATCTCACAGATTAGTTGTGTCCGACGAAAGATTTAAAAAAACTGCAAAAAAGCTGTAGGATTCAAGTAATTGTACAAGTAACAACTATCAAGTAATTCACGCAAATTGCATCTTTTTTCAAAAAAATTATAAATTAGAAAGTACTTTTTACTTTAGATGCTTCTTAAAATTTGCTTTCATCAGAAGTAAAGAATCAGAGATCGTTTAAACACGAGTTTTGTACTACCAAGCATGAAAACGCTTTATTCTAGACACCCATCTGAGATGTTAATATTTTTTGGAACGGAGGGTGACGTCGTAGGGATGTTTCTCTGTAGCTCACATTAAAAAAATATAATTTAAATCTGATTTATAAAAAGTTAAACAAATGGCTAATCATAAATTTAAAATGTTGCTACACATGTAAATTTATTAGATTTCACATGTTTGCTGGGACTGCCCAGATTCCGATTTCCTTTCGAGTTCTGGATTGGAAATTGTCCCGAATTTGAATAAAATGTTCGGATTTCAATGTGTTTCACAGAGCATTAAATTGTTCACATTATTAATCAGAGTTAATTTTTTTGAAAATTTGTTTCTGAAGAATTGTCCTTCTTAACATTTGTATACTAAAAATACTGTCACCCTAATATGACTAATGTAGATAAATCAGCCTGAAGAAAAAGTAATGTAAAAAACAGCTAATACATTATTTACTCTTTTTCATCTCTGCCTAGCAATTTTTAAAACTTTAAATGATAAATTACATGATTGTCTTTGTTAAATCGTCGCTTAAAAGCAACATCACCTATATCAATTTTTTGAAATTTCAAAGAGAAAAAAAACTGAATTTTTCCAAGAAATATCGAATATTTTTGAATTTTAATTCACTACTGGTAGGAAACAGCGGTCTCATGTTTATGAAAGATGTTAAAAAAATTGAGAAATATTTCATATTGTTTGAGAAAATTTCAGTTTTTTCTTCCTCTTTGAAATTTCAAAAAATTGAGAAAGGTGATTTTGACAGTGGTGCTGCTTGTGAAGCGACGATATTTTATTTTTTACATATTTTTGGGGTTTTACCAAAATAATTTCCAAGAAATTTTCAGGAATATCCGACTTAAATTAACAAACATCAAAATGAAACTTTCTTGAAACTTTGAGGAAGAGAAACTCTAATTAAAATAATGTTTTTTATTTATATATTTTTTTAGAATTTGCTCAAATAATTTCCAAACAATTTTCGAGAAATATTCAATTAAATAAATAAACATTAAAAATTAACTTACTGGCAATTTTGAGCTACAGAAAAAAAATTTAAACACAACATAATTATGTATTAAATAAACATCGAGAAAACATTACAAAGCACAATATCGAATGCAATACCTTTAATATATGCTGCTATCGTCACATTCGGGAAAATAGAAAAAAATTGAAAAATCAATGTCGATATTTTAAAAGCTTTCTAAAGAAAATTAAATTTCACTTAGAAAACTTTATCGTACAGCAGAGAACAGATGATGCATTTTTACACAGCACCTCTGGCTCTTGAAATTTGTGACTAAGTCAAATTAAATTACTATCTTTTATGATAATGTAACAATCTGTTTTATGACAATGTAATCTTAATATGAGAATGCTCATAGGCTGGAACACTATGTGTGAATTGTGTGTCGACGGCCAAATATTATGTAAAAAGACAAACGATCTAATAAATAATGATATTTGACAAAATCACATTATCATGCTACAATGTTTCGCACTAAAGGTTCTGATTCCACTTGTTTCGTGTTTCAAAACCTAATTGGACAGCTCTAATAGACTTTGCTCAATTACACAACACATTAAAGCGAACAGTAATAGAGTTAGGCTTGTTTTTGTGATCTTTAAATCAATAGCAGGTCGGCAGATAGCTTCCTTAATTGCTGTTGAGCGACGGTACAAACCCTCATCATATATGGAAATGAAATCCTTGCTTCCTCTCTGAATTATTGACAGTGGTAACGTATTTAATTTTGTTACAATGCACCACTCTTATATTTAAGAGCAGCGCTTTATATAAATAACTGCTATACGCCAGACGCATCAGAACCTTATCTTCGCCCAATTCTAGCTTATGGAAGTCCTATATGGGGCTGAACCTCAAAATGAAACTTAACACTGTTGAAACTAAGACCCTACGAATGATTGGTAATGCTAGTTTGTATCACGGAAATGAAGAAATAACAACTGTTTTAAAAATCTCCCCTCTCACCAAATTTATTCGAAAACTCTCTGATAAATTCTATGCTGACCTCTTGAAACTACGTAATACGATGTTAATATTTTTTGTAACGGAGGGTGACGTCGTAGGGATGTTTCTCTGTAGCTCACATTAAAAAAATATAATTTAAATGTGATTTATAAAAAGTTAAACAAATGGCTAATCATAAATTTAAAATGTTGCTACACATGTAAATTAATTAGATTTCACAAGTTTGCTGGGACTGCCCAGATTCCGATTTCCTTTCGAGTTCTGGATTGGAAATTGTCCCGAATTTGAATAAAATGTTCGGATTTCAATGTGTTTCACAGAGCATTAAATTTTTCACATTATTAATCAGAGTTAATTTTTTTGAAAATTTGCTTCTGAAGAATTGTCCTTCTTAACTTTGGTATACTAAAAATACTATCGCCCTAATATGACTAATGTAGATAAATCAGCCTGAAGAAAGCAGTAATGTGGTCAATATCTAATATATTATTTACTCTTTTTTATCTTTACCTAGCATTTTTTAAAACTTTGAATAATAAATTACATAATTGTTTGTTATGAACAACAATGTCAATCGTCGCTTAAGAAGCAACACCGCCTATTGAATTCAAATTAATACGTATTCTTATAAATTATTTTCAATTTTTTGAGGAAGAAAAAACTGAATTTTTTGCAACCAATATCGAATATTTCTGAAATTTTGTTTCACTACTGGTTGGAAAATGCGGTCTCATGATTATATAAGTTGTTAAAAAATTCAGAAATATTCGGTATTGTTAACGAAAACTTCAGGTTTTTTTTCCTCTTTGAAATTTCAAAGAATTCATATAGGTGGTGTTGCTTGTTAAGATACGATATTTTGTTTATTTGCATATTTTTTGAATTTTACCAAAATAATTTATAAGAAATTTTGAGGAATATCCGACTTAAATAAACAAACATCAAAATGAAACTTTCTGGAAACTTTGAGAAAGAGAAAGTCTAATTAAAATATTGTCGCTTATTTATATATTTTTTTATAATTTGCCCAAATAATATCCAAACAATTTTCGTGAAATATTCAAATTAAATAAATAAACATTGAAATTTTGAGTTACAGAAAGAAAAATAAAAGAAACCCTGAATTCAGTATTATATAAACATTGAATAAACTTTACAAAGCACGATATCGATTGCAATACCTTTAAAAATGTGCTGCTATCATCACATTCGAGAAAACAGGAAAAATTTGAACAATCAATGCCGATATTTTAATAGCTTTCTAAAGAAAATTAAATTTTACTTCGGAAACTTTATCGCAGAGAAGAGAACCGTTGGTGCATTTTCAAACAACAGCTCTTGATTTTGAAATTTGTGACGAAGTCAAATTAAATTATCTTTTATGATAATGTAACAATCTATTTTATGACATTGTAATCTCAAATGATAATGCTTTTAGGCTGGGACACTATCTGTTACTTGCAAAAAGCTTGATTCAAAAGTCCTTCAAAACGCTCTACATGGCAGATCGTTAGACCTGAAGCTAAAGTCCGAAATATTTTATCATGATAGCATTTTAGGCTTCACTCTTCTGTCTTGATATTTCCTTTGACAATGCATTCCTAATTATATAGCAAAGATGGCACACAAGAAATGTATTTAACATCATTGCAACTCGCGTGTGTTTAGTAAATTAGGCGCAGCAGCATGAGACGGCGTTCTCTGTTTAGAAACTAAACGAAGTAAAAGTATTGTCGTTATATATACTTGAAGGTATTTTTAAAAATTTTGCAAAATTAGGCAAGGTATGGCACGGATATAAAATCTATATCACCAAACACCTCAGGTTTTCAACTTTAAAGTGATGTAAAAAGAATTTTCTTGCAATAAGAAAAATCCTAATTTATCTCAGAAAAACTTTCATTCATTGTTAATTAAAAATCTAATTTAAATTTTGAGAAACATTTCTTAGTGAGAATTTACTCTCGAAAAAGCATATTCTGCTAAAATTGTTGCTCTAGGTCCCACGAACTGTCATATGTAGCTTTCTCAACAATTTTTGCATAATGCATGTCAGAATTAAAGATAGCATGTCAGCTATCTTGTATGCCTTTTATTTTGAAATAAATTTATGTATAAGTTTACATGATTTAGTGTCGACAGCCAAATATTATTTAAAAACATCAACGATGTAATAAATAATGTTATTTGACAAATTAACATGATTATGCTACGATGTTTCGCACTAGAGGTTCTGATTCCGCTTGTTTCTTGCCGTGTCAAAGCCTAATTCGACTGCTCTAATAGACTTTGCTTAATTACACAACACACTCAAGAGAAAAGTAATGTAGTCAGTCTTGTATTTGTGATCTTTAAATCAATAGCAGGTCGGCGGAGAATTTTTTTTTGCTGTTGAGCGACGCACATTGGTCCAGTTTCGTTTTCTAGCGAGACAAAAATCATAGCGACGAAACTAAAAACAGCAGAGACTTGAAATTTTCACAGCTTAAAGGAAATAGACTTTAGTTGTATCACTTGAAATTTCATAACAATCGGTTGGATATTTCTTGATTTGTATTAATTTATTTAATTCTTACCCATTATTCTCGATGGAGAGAACTGTTGTAATCTGAGGAAAAGTTAATAATTAGTTGTATAAAATATAAAAAAATCTGATAAATTTTACCAAATGAAGGAAATAGCTTTAAAATATGATATGTGAAATTTTAGTAAAGTCTGGTAGATATTTTTTTATTTTTAACATTCCAAATATTTGCAATGTTAAGATAGATCTAATGAATAATTGTGCGACAAGTTCAAATGTCTTCCAAAACGATTAAAAAGTGAAATAATTTCGTTAATATAATATAAATGTTATATAAATACCATTAAATCTTTTTAAAAATTACTTTTAAGATTAAAATTGCCCTCAGTTTTCACAAAAATAATATGAGAATTCATGAAATATTCCAAAACATTTTAATAACTAACTTTTAAGCATAATAGATGAAGGTAACGCTTTTCATCGTGTGAATTATGTTTTATATTATTTGTTATTTATGAAAAACTATATTTGGTTAGGTTTTCCTAATTTTTTTGTCCTTTTAGCTGTAGCTGAAGACAGCACTTGAGAGGTTGTTACTGAAGCAAATTAACTGTCTTGAAAATTTCAAATCACGTTCTGAACTATTCCAAAATTTTCGCGTTTTCGGCGTGTTTATGTCAACTACTAAATCAGAAATAAATATTGAAATCGATTTAAAATACTTTTGAAACCATCCAGCGTTTATTTCTTAAAAAGTTAAAATGTATTTTAGATTGAGTATCCGCCCCCTTAAATTCGGAAATTTTTCAATAAAATTTTCGAATTAATGTCGATTGAATTTTTAGCAATTAACATCTAGGCTAGAACTAGGCTAATTTAGTTTTTAAACAGGTTTTTTTTTTTACCCAGATACTTATTTTTGCGCCATTGAAGGAAAAAGTGAAAATTCTTCACTGACATAGATGACAATAAAAAATAAAATAAATGAAAA
>BGPR01050281.1:0-11103 GCA_013235015.1 Araneus ventricosus
CAAAACACTTCTTATGCTTGAAGAGAAGTAAAACTCTGACTAGTCGGCAAACATCTTTCTGTATTTTATTGTTAAAAATTTTTTTTGATAATTTTTAATACATCGTGGACGTGAATGCTATAGCATTTATTTTCATTGTGATGCAAAATGACATGAATGCTATTGCATTCAAATTAGTAAGCCACATTATCACGTATTCAGTTCTATATAGCCTTAATTCTTTTCCAATTAGTATGCATTTTAAATTATTGGCTAATTGGTTTATTGAGCTATTTCATTTTGCATTGCCTTTTCTTTTCTACTGTCCACGAATCACAGAAGGAAGAGCGTTCTAGTAAAATGTGAAATGAATATTTCCTTTGTACTAACTTTACCCTGTTGCTGAATATCCAGAATTATCTTGTGAAATGTGATGTCAAATATGAGTTAGTTCCTGAAAGTAAGTGACTAATATAAAAGTCCTAGACTGATCGATTTTCAAGATCAGAAAAGTCGTTTTCATAAATTTTTGCCACCAGGAGAAAAGATCCTAACTATAATTTCTCATTCTTTTCTATTACATCAACTTGCCTACATTTCATAAGTTTTGAGTTTAAGTAGAATAGACTAGTTTCGATTTTACCACAATCTTAAAAATAAACTGCATTATCCCACTTTGAATTTTAAATGATTGCAGGACACACTTGAAGACATCTTTGCCTCTTTGAGAATAATTTAAGCTATAGTAAATGTACAGATATTTTTGATAACATTTACGATGTTGATACGTGCATTTTTTGCTATTTTTAGGTTCATTTTTTAAAAAAATAAATGACATTTTATGCACTTCCAAAATGTTTAACTAAAAACAAATGCAATATAAAATTAAACCGAACAATTCCAATAGAAATCATTTTAATCTTTTTTTAAGCAATAAAAGTATGAGAAAGAAGCCATAGATATAAATTTTAAAATAGTCTTTAACATTAAATGAATTTAACAGAAGTTATCAAATATTTCCCCCAATTTTAAAGCATTTCTAAATTACTTAGAAATGTTTGTCTTACTGATAACTTGATACTGTCTTTCCGAAATTTTGAGTACTTTCTTCAAGTAATATTTTTGAATATTATTTCCTGGAGATACAAAATAATACATTTAATCAAAAATTCTTTGGATATCAGTTTTAGGAGAAACAGTTTGTTGCCAGCTTCTTTATCTTTATTAAAAAAACTTGACATTTTAATTAAATTCGAAATTTTGTAAATTTGGAATGAATTAACATAAACTCTCACGAGATTAAATAAAAGAGCAAAATTTAATTAAATTTTTCGCTCTGTTTTTAAAAATATTCTTCTTCCTTGATTAAAACTGCTTCCCTGAGACGATAAATTTTGAAATATGGTTTCTTTTACCTCAGATTAAAAACGAAAATGTAAAGAAAACTTAAAGAATAAAATACTTTTTCAAAGAGGTTTTGAAATTTACAAATGTAATAAAGTGAGACAATCGAATTTGTTCAGTTATTCTAACGATATTCATTTTATTTTTGGATTTCTTGTTGTAAAATTTTCAATTTCATTACTTCGAAAACTGATGAAAATACATATTTGCTAAAAAGTGTATTTCCATATACATTCGATTGGTTTAAAAACTTTTGATGCTTGAAAAACGTTCAGTGTCTTATCAAGATATTTTCGTAATAGAATCGGAATTTATAAATTTACTTATTTTTATTCCTTCAACGTTTGCCTTCTTAAGATTAACTAAAAATAGTGAAATATATTCTGCAGTTTTTGAATATACGAAATTCTGTATTATAAATGAAAATGCCTATGTATCCAAAATAATTCTTAACTATATTAATTACGTAGACTAGAACCAACATTTGGTCTGTGGAATTTTTATTCTATTATGCTCCAGCTCTTAAGCATTTGATATTCTCTTTTCCTAAAAATAAAAATTTATTTGATATCTCTAACTATTAAATTAAACGAGACTGTTTTCGTGGAATATCTTAAGTTTAAAGTACATTAGCTTATAGTATAGAAGTATATTTTTACTTTGCAATATTTAAGAGATTTTTTTCTCTATAGATAATAAAATATTACATTTTGCAAACTAGTATGACAAAAAGAAAATATTAAAAGCAATTTTTAAAATTTGGAAGCTACATTTTCCGTTTCAAGTCATTCCTATAGAATCGAAAAAATTGCGCAAATGGAGGAAAATAATTACGAAGCAGAAAGTCAAGGCAATGTTACACCCTGCTTCCAAATGATATATTTAATGTATTTATACACTTTTACTGTTATTGACTCTTACTTACACTTTTATCAATTTAAAAAACAATAACAAATTTAATTATCCTTTGACTAAATTTGAACCACGGCGCCAACATTATTAAATTATATTGGGACTGGCAGGAAGGCAAAATAAAATACTGTGTAATGTTTATAAAACCTATAAATCCAGAAAAATTGAGTTTTTTTGTCAAACAAATTTCGTTTATATACTTCTTCTAATAAATATTATATAAAGTGTCTGTTCTTTCTTTGCCATTGCAAAAGTTATTAAATAATATTGGAATTGAGAGAAAAACACAAAATTTGAAATGGTGCTTAGAACGCCTCTAACATTTTTATCTCAAGAGAATATCATTTCATATAATTTTTGTTCTAGCGAATAACTTATAATTCGTCTGATGTTCGTGTTTTGCATAGCAAAAACAAATTTTTGCACTAAGTTGCAAAAGATAAAATGTTAAAACAGAAAGAGAAATCCATACAGTGGAAACATTTCTTTCGTTGAATCAGCTTCTAAAACACTTCACAATGTAATTTATCTAATTTTTCAAAGAAGACACAGCAAAACTTTATCAAAAGTTTGAACAGAAATAGATATACTTTTTGGTGCACTGTAAATATTATTAACTTATGTCTAAAACTTATTGAAAATTATATTGAAGCTGCCAGAGGCATAAAATAAAATAATTTATGAGATTATCAACTCTAACATTTAAAAAAATATTTTCCTCTCAAAATAGCATTCTTTCATACACATTTTTAATAAAGAATTTATTCTATATTTTAAGTTTTCTTCCCGTCGAAGAAATTATTTTTTAAAAAGATAAATTCTTACTCAGCAAAAGTAGGAAAATATAGATGAGACTAAGTTGTTTTTAATCTTACAATGCATCAGTTTCAGCAATAGATATGACATTGCCATATGATATTGAGTATTATAAAATAAAAAGTTGACTAGATACAGTAAACCATGAATTACTTTACTACTTTCGTTGTTAAGATTAATTTAAATTAAAATAAATATTACTTTTTTACTTTCTCGTATACGAAGTATACAAAGAGAAAGTATTGTAATCGTCAAAAAATTCGAACTCGAGATTTTGACGGATCTCCACGTTTTAGACCTCCCTGATTCCGAAAAACACAATTTTGGAATTATGTCTGTCTGTGTGTGTGTCTGTGTGTGTGTGTCTGTATGTGTGTCTGTGTGTGTGTCTGTATGTGTGTCTGTGTGTGTGTCTGTGAACACGATAACTCGAAAACTATTAGAGCTACGGGGATGAAATTTGGTATGTGGTCTTTAAACATAATTTGTAGGTTTCTATCAAATTTTGGACAAAATCCGTCAACGGGAAGTCTGTCTGTCTGTATGTTCGGGGTCATGCGAACGCTATAACTCAAAAACTTGAAAAGCCAGATGGATAAAATTTTATACACAGTTTTATCGGCATGAATGTAGGTACGTATAAAATTTTGGGCCAAATCCGTCAAAGGGTTGACTGTCTGTCGGTCTGTATAATCGCATACTTGTTCAGTTTTGAAACCAACTCCCTGCGCATGCCTACTAGTGGCAATGCCTGTGCAAGGAAGGGACGCTCCGAAACTTGGCAGTTTGCCAAAAACAAATTCTGGAGTGATTTTGTAAGGAAGCAAACATTTAGGGAGTCTCGCCAGGTCCTGTTGCGCAAAAGAATGAGCAGGAGATTTGAATTTGTTTTGATCCTTCAAAATTTCTTAGAAATAAAGGTCCTAAGAATTTTAAAATAAATATTGCGTTGTAAGGTTTTTGAACTCGAAAGTCCTTCCAATCAAAAAGAATGCGCAAATGGAATAAAATCACGAATTATAATGCAAAAATTATTATTTCTGAGTCGTATGTGATATAAATATAAAATAACAAAATATTTGTTCAATGCTATAAGCATGAGACATCGTATTACTTAGATTTTAATTACTTAGATTAATTAACTTTGTGATCCTAAAAAATTTAAAATAAATATTACATTGTGAGGTTTTTTAACTCGAAAGTCCTTCCAATCAAAAAGAATGCACAAATGGAATAAAATCACGAATTATAATGCAAAAATTATTATTTCCGAGTCGTATGTGATATAAATATAAAATAACAAAATATTTGTTCAATGCTATAAGCATGAGACATCGTATTACTTAGATTTTAATTACTTAGATTAATTAATTTTGTATTGTACTTGAAATAAAATGAAATTATGCAGAAAATGGTAAAAATTCAAAATAAAATACTATACGAAACTTAAGTATCTAAAATGTAAAGAAAAAATATTGGCAAAATTACTTTGGTTTCAATTAATTTTTCTTTTTGCAAGTCATAATTTATAAAATTTATTTACCATCGTAATTTTTGCATTGAATCCCAAAATAAATAGTTGGAACGAAAAATTAAATTATGAACAACACTTTTCTTAAAATGAATGAATTTAAGAGCTCTCTCAGCATATATAGTAAATTTTCGAAAAGTTAGATTTATAGTTTCTTTATAGTTAAATTTTTAACAAAGTTTTGATAAAAAAGACAGTTTTTGTTAACCTGAAAATAAAATTAAATTGCCAACGATAACATAATAAAATTAAAATGGAACTGACTGAAATGAAAAGCTAAATTAAAAACTTAAATTTCATGACAAAATATATTCATGTTCTTATAAATTTTTCTAACAAATAATTAAAAATCTTTCCAAACAATGTTTTTTGATAAAAAATAATCTTTATGCAAAGAAATTTCGAACAGTGCAAATTTTTCTTGCGATGAACCAATTTCGAAACCACTTCACTACACATGGTGATTCTTCTTCGCATAAAAAGTTTTCCATCTCGTTTTTGGCAAACGATAAATTTGAATTCTATAATAAAAAAATATAACATCTCGAAGAGCGTATAAATATTTACGGAACATTGTTTTTGCTGAGCTCTAAAGTTCTGTCAGGTGTTTCCGAGATACAATCAATTTCTTCAGGCTCCATTGCCGTCCTGCAAAGTAATCATGAGTTAGGTAATTTTTTGACGGCAAATTTACGCATCTTTTTTCGGCTGAGGATAAAATTCCAGCTCATGAATATAAAACACGCGATTTCGAAATTCGTAGATCGTAAAAAGAAGGCATTTTCGTTCACAACCACTCGTTTCGAAAGATTTTGGAGCCCAATTCGGCAATTCTTGATCCCTCTTTCTAAAAAATGACGCAAGAAGTATAAAATTTTAAAGTCAGGTCACTGATGTTTTGTGAAATAAAAATTGTGCTCCTAATTTGTCTCTCAGAAAGGCGTGGTGATTGTATCAGTTTAAGTTTGTATCATTACCGTGGAGTTTCAGCGACATTTTCTTTATCCGATTGATTTTTACTTTCTCGTATACGAAGTATAATACAAAGAGAAAGTATTGTAATCGTTAAAATATTCGAACTCGAGATTTTTACGAATCTCCACGTTTTAGACCTCTCTGAGTCCGAAAAACACAATTTTGGAATTATGTCTGTCTGTCTTTGTGTCTGTGTGTGTGTCTGTGAACACGATAAGTCGAAAACTATTAGAGATACAGGGATGAAATTTCGTATGTGAACTTGACACATCATTTGTAGGTTTCTGTCAAATTTTGGACAAACTCCGTCCACGGGAAGTCTGTCTGTCTGTCCCCGGTCATGTGAACACTATAACTCAAAAACTTGAATAGCTAGATGAATAAAATTTGGTACACAATTTTATCGTTGTTGTCTGTTTTAAGGGTTGACTGTCTGTCGGTCTGTATAATCGCATACTTGAGAAAATTATATCTTTTAAACCCTTTGGCTTAGATAAATAAAAATTGGTATGACGTTTGCTAATATAAATTGTAGATCTGTGCTCAAATTTCGTTTCAATCCATTGAAAAAAGATGTTCAAATTGCATATCTGGTTCAAAATGCAGATTGCGACTGTGTGTTGGCGAGCGTTTCGCTTATTTTACTCAAGTTAGTATAGTTGGCTTTTGACCTTGGTGGTCTACGAAGTATTGTAGCTTCGGAAATTATGGCAACCTCCTGAACACGAAACTTCGTTCTGACATTTTCCGGAAGGAAGGTATGGTGAAATCTTGCATGATATTTGTAGTAATATTTCGTTCCAAAAACTTTATATAAACTTGTGGTACCTCAGCGCGCTTAAAAATTGAGAACTTACGCAATTTTTTTAATTGTTATCATTTTCCTTTTACGCATAATCATAAAAATGAGCGCAGGTCAGTTTAAAATTTTAATGACTCAGAGTTTAGGAAGCAAACGGGACAAATAGTATACGGCACGTATGGCAACCCTAGTTAGAGGGAAAATGGCATCTTTTTGGGAAGTATACGAGAAAGTTTAGGGGAGACCACTCCCGCTGGTTTTATTTACTCTCCTGTGCTTTATAACAAATTGATTTCTTAATCAGTTCCTTTGAATACAGTATTTTATGACATGGATACTTTATTATTTGCCAAAAATAAGCAATCACTATGAAGCAAGGATGTAGTGAGAGGGAACATGCGCATGCGTATTGCGTTTCCTGCCTGATTTGTGAGCATTAGAAGGATGCATAGTGCATACGTCCTTTCATGTGTCTTCTTAACTTGGCAGTAAGATTGATGGTGAATTAAAATTCGTTCATGTTTTGCTATTAAACGCATGAAAGATCCCATTATATTCCATAATACGAATCAGAGTTTTGCTTAGATTTGGGTTTTTACGCCCACCTTCTTGTACCCTGAGTTCAGCGACAGATGGCGCTGCTATTCTTGTTTACTTGTAATACAGTAGGACCCCGGTAATCCGGACGAATTCAGGCACATGGACGTCCGGATTAGCGGAATTTTTAAAAAATAATGTAAAATACTTTTTTTCAAAAATTGTATCTATAGGTACTATGGTACATTTGTATGAACTAACATTGTATGGATGAATTGAATGAACATGATACAGTATGAACATGATATGTACATACATAATTACTACATATGCAAGTGAATGTACATAATCAGTGTCCAAGAAAGTCAGTGATTTTTTTTGCTCGGTTGTTCCAATTTTTAATTCAAATGCGCGGTCTCTTAAATGTCTGAGGAGCATATTTTCGTGTGCTTCAAAATTTTGCTCTTCAGCCCACTGTAATGAAGTGTTGAGTATCACCACAGCCTCAGAATGAGAATTTTTGACGGGGTTTACAGGGGTGACGTCGTTGTCATCATCATCTTTTTCTATTATCGTCCTGATAATTTCGTTGTCTGTTAAAATTTCATTTCGAGCCAAACTGTCGTCAGCGTGGGCTTCGGTATTAGACATCGGGTTCGTGTTTTGTAATTGGTTAATGAGTGTTGCAAGCTGAATTTATTCACTTTGCACATTTTTTTCAACTTCAGAATCAATAAAATTGGGAAGCAAATTTGTCCACGACTTGTTGATCAGCAATGTAGACACAGACGCCCAATTGTTAACAAGACTGAACACGACATCTTTTAAATTTACATTTTTCAGTGTTTTTTACAAGTTTTCATTGTGCACAAGATCATTGAAAATGTTCGTAGAAGCAACATTTATCATTCTCCATGGACCGTCCGGATTACCGAGGGTTCCGATTAGCGCGTGTCCGGATTACCGGGGTTCTACTGTATTCTTGATTCATTAAAGCTCAGTAGAGCCCATGTCGCTCGTGTGTGGTGTGTCTTTTTTTGAGTTATGTTCTTGTGTTACTTATACTTTATTAATGAGATTGTTTACATCTAAATTGCCGCTATTCGTATATTCACCACAGAAAGAAAAGAAGAAAAAGTTGCGAATAAAATTCTCCCTAATATTGAAGAATAGATGCATGCGCCGGGAAGAACGAAGACTGAAAACAGATTGTATCGATAATTGATTTTATTAGTTTTTAAACATTTGTACCTACATTTATTTACGACAAAACATGGATGTCTTTAGGATACAGGCTACTCCAGATTTTTAAAAAAATATTTTCATGTATCGAACTAAATTCTTTTGTAATATCTATGCGCTTGTTTATAAAGTTTATTTTATTTACAAATATATCCTTTTACATTGTTCATGTAAATTTAATTATGTCCTACATGGAGTAAAATATTTGTATATCTTTAATATCCTTTTCTAGATCTTCATTTTTAAATTACGATGATTAATTTTGATAAATATTTTTTAAATTCTATTTTTGTCAAAGGGTTTTACATCCTTCATACAGGGAAGTCGAAATTTATCCTTGTATGATTAAGTCTACAAGAAAGGATCCGATAAAGTGCGGACCTTGCCACGAATTTGATCAGTGATAAGATTGTACTAAAAAGCAGAAAATACCTTCTTACTAAAAATGTGGAAAGCAAAACACAATCGTAAAATCTTCAAAGGCTGAAAACAGTACTTTAAAGAAATTAAGCCACAATGAATATCACACGAAAGAAGATTTCTAAAAATTTAATGACATTTAAAGATCTATAATAAATGTGATAATTCCTATTTATTTCTATCAACGTTTATGGTTCCGTTTTAATCTCCATATTTTTGATTATTTATGAATTATTTTGTACTTTTTAACCCTATTAGCGCAAGATATTTTAAGATATCTCCACGACGTTATTACAATATTCTGAATGCTGTTCAACATTGTAAGGTATTGTATGAATGCAGTGGTTCCCAAGCGTTTTGGTTGTGCGGACCACCTGTCGCTTAAAAAATATTTTGAGACCCACTATTAAATATACAAGTAAAAAAAATACAAACTCATAGAATGCATTTATATATTACTAGCAGTACGCGCACGGCGTTGCCCGTGGAATCAGGACTTCAACAAAATGAAAAAAAAATACGCCCACAATGACATGAAAAAGTTTTGAAAACAAAATCAAAACAAAAGATACACATTATTGATTTTCCCGCTTATTTTTTTTCGCGATAAACAATAGTAAAAAATTGCAACGTGAAAATTATTATACTGCAAGCTAAGTATGCGACATGAATAAATACGTTAATATACTGCCGAAAATAATAATCAGTCATTCGATTCCAGGTTATGACGTCGCCTCCCCTTCAACCAATCACATAGCCATCTGCGTTCCGAAGAACTGCCGCGCGAGGAACTCTCTCCACAAAAATAACTCTCAACTGCCCAGAAAAAAATTAATTAAAAAAAACTTGAAATGATATTTTAACCGTTGTTGTTTTAAACCCGACAGAACCGTTCTACTTATAAGCTGAAAAAAATTGAAAATAATAGTGTTATTAGAAAGTCGGATGCAGCAAATTTAAAAACAAAAGTAACATTGTGATGCCGAAACTGGGTATTTTTTTAAAAATTTCTCAAAATTCAGTAAATTACGTTAGAAATTCAAAACTAACTTCATTAGAACGGAAATCGCGTGCTCTTTCCGATGGTGTATCTATTTTTGTCGTATAATTATTCGAAACCATTCTATTGAGAAATTAGTGCGAAAAATCAACCTAAACAACACAAAACATTAAATAAAAATTTTTCTAGATTAAATTTTAAAATTTCGGCTTCGAGGTGCATTCAGTCACCATTACGACTACCTGTGTGCTAAATTTCATGGCTGTAAGTGCGATAGATTCGTCTGGACATCGCAGACAAACACACACGCACACAAACATTGCCTTTTATAAGTATAGATGTGTACGTATATAAAGCTCACTGTAAAGGGATTAAAAATGTATTATTTAAAAAAAAATGACGACTCTTGAGGGTTTCCTGACTTCGACTCTTGACTAGCGTTCCGCGGCCCAATAATACGCCATCCGAGGACCACAAGTGGGCCGCGGCCCGTAGGTTGGGAACCGCTTCTTTAGGACATCTTGTGATAATAGGGAATATACAAATGAAAGCATGTTTTAAAAAACTCTTTATATTTATTATTTATCAGTTAAATTCTGTAGGGGAAGGTGATGTACCTTGGACATAAGTGTACCTTGAACCTATGCCGATTTTAGCGCCATCTGTATAGATGTATAGAAAGTGCTATATGTATTTTGTACACTTGCATCCAGAGGTCCAAGTGTACCTGAACTTATTTGTCAAGGTGCTCATTTGAATGAATGAATCCTGAAAAAGGAAACTGACCCATCAAAAGTAATTTTTTTTCCTGTTTAATTTTGTGTTAATAGTTCCTAAACATACATAAATTACTTTTTAGTAAAATGCCTAACTTATAAAGCACACTTTTAGCTATAATAACATGTGTTAGAAATTATGTTAATCCCAACCTCAATTTAGTAGTCAGCCATTTTCCATGAAATGGCAAGTGGTGTACCTTGGTGCATGACCACTACATGGTCTACCACTTATGTTGTGGAAAAATGTGATGTAATGTGGAAGTTACCACATCCCGTGTTGACTGGAGGATCTGAAAGGCAGCTTCGGAAATTAACATTTGGAAATGACTTGTCTAATTACAGTGTTGGTTAAGCCTACTCATAGGAATGAAACTGTTGCTGTAATAATTTTATATTCGGTCTAATCTAAGACCTCATTAAGTAAAATTGCTCATTAACATTTTTCTGTAGCTAAAATACCAATAAATGTTTATGTTCAAACTATTCGGTTAGATTTTTTAAATCTAGAAATAGCTGGTCCAAGGTACACCACCCATGGTGTACCTTGGTCCTATTTGCACTTTTTTAAAATTGTAAATAATGCACTGAAATACTTCTTAAAGAAAATCTACAAAAAATATATGTTGTGTATAAAGGCCTAAAATATGAAAGAAAAATTTTTTTGTTACCTTTCTTTTAGTAATTATCCAATTAAAAATTAAAAAGT
>BGPR01050285.1:0-11102 GCA_013235015.1 Araneus ventricosus
TTCTTTAATGGTGTTCATTAAGCGAAAAATGTCACAAAAATGAAATAAACATTCTAATGAAAATTTAATCATTTAAAAAAAATTGCAAGTATATTATTTATGGACTTATCTATCTATCTTTATCCGCAGACTGCCACAAAAAATAATTTTTAATCTTGACTGATAATAAAAAACCTTTATTTCCATGAATTCATATCCAATAGATTTAGGGGCAAAAAGAAGAAAATATTTGGAATATTACCCTGTTGTGTTGAAGACCCAATTGTAGACGATGGGGGTGTATCGGTTGTTCCCTCTGACGTCGAATTTAATTCATCTAAAGCGGGGGGAAATTCAATGTTATTAGTTTTTTTTGTTGAATTTATAAAAATATGATTTGTAAACTTTTTTATAGTTTTCATTTGAAGCAAAGAATTTCTGTAATAAACTTCATTCATTTAAACGGCGAAGGATCTGCTATCTACTTCATCTGTAGACTGCCACAAAAAATAATTTTTAATCTTGAATGATATTAAAAAACCTTTATTTCCATGAATTTATATCCAATATATTTCGGGGCAAAAAAGAAGCAAATATTTGGAATTTTACCCTGTACTTTTGTTGACCCAATTGTAGATGTAGTGGTTGAATCGGTTGTTCCCTCTGAAGACGAAGTTAATTCATCTAAAGCGGGGGGGGGGGGGATTTATTGTTTTTTTAGTTTTTTTGTTGAATTTATAAAAATAAGATTTGAAAACTTTTTAATAGTTTTGATTAGAAACAAGGAATTTCTGTAATAAACTTCATTCATTTAAACGGCGAAAGATCAGCAATGACATCTCTTTAGATTATATTTAAAACTACATGAAATAGAAAGCCCTGTAGTTGCATTCTGCAAGTTAAAAAATTCATTGTCATTTCTTAAGTAGGCAAATTAAACAATATATAACGTTATAAAATTTTATAACTGCAATTTTTGCTAAGATTTATTCAGAAGTCTAAATTTTACATGGAATAAATACGTTCAACAGAGAGAGTTAAATGTTAAATAAATACAAGACAAGTAACTCATCTACTTGAAAAATTAGTTAAAAGTACCTGCGTTGCCATAATATATGTCATTTAAATTCTTCGTTTCAAAAGTCTAAAGGAAAAGCTATTTGTTGTAAAGAAATTCTACATGCTTTCCATTTAATATGAGGTTGTTCCCAAAGCAAATTCCCTTATCTATTATGTGCATAGAAAAGACAGAGTTAAAAAATATTTTATATTCATGTATGAACAGTATAACAAGAAGAATCAAGGCCCTAATCGCAGCGAAAATCGGCACATCTAGATGTTAAAAAGAAAAAAAAGACCCAAAATTTAATTTAAATATATTCATTAAATAAAGAATCTTTTACAGTACTTTTATTTTTAAAATGGTGCGTAATTACGTTAATTTGAAATAATTGCATTGATTATTTAAAGTTTTAATGTTAGAGAAATTTTATTATTATGAAGAAATACAAACAAAGAAATAATGAGATTTTTTTTAAAAATATCTATTCGGACCGCCTTTCGTCGCGAATTCGGCTTTGACATTTCTTTGCATGCTGTTGATACATTATTGTACAATTTCTTTAAACTGTATCCCAATTGCAACTGGTAAAGTTCTGCGACTTTCGTGCGCTTTCATACATGTTTGAATTCATGTGACCCATGGCGATAAAAAAACTTACTTTTAATGTTTTCCCACCACGAAGCATTAAAATATCAACATAGATAATGCAATAGAAATATTCCTTTTGTTATAGAATACGCGCCATCTTTAAATAATGGTAGATTTGAAAAGGAAGAAAAGAGAAAAAAAAAAAATAAAAAAAGACTGCGTCTAATAAAATCCGTGATACAACACACCGATTTTTTTCTGTTGGTTTGAAAACGGTCTACTTTTGAAGACGATGCTTTCCTTGCACACACCAGTTCGTGTCGACCGATTTTCAAAATGGTCGGTTTTTTCGGACGATACGTTCTTGCACAAATCCACATTCGTGTCGGTCGATTTCATACCGGATGTGCATCAGGTCATTCTCGAATACAGTCGTTTTTACTGAAGTTAAAATGAATCCAAACCGTGTTGCTCCTATGTGGTTGCTGCACCGACGTCTCAGGCGACGCAGGATTAAGCGTAATTACTGGATTCATAGAAATCAATTAGAAAAGGGATGAAACACAGGAATATTCTATACTTTTTTTAAAGAACTTCAAAAAGATGAGAACAAGTTCTTCAACTAATTTACCGAAATTTTCAATAATAACATGAAAAATAAAGAACTTAATAACGAGAATACTTTAAATTAAAACTAAACTAAATCTAAATTGCAACTAAACAGAAATAAATATTAAGTGAATTATAAGGTTAAAGCAATGAAAAATTCTTTCTTGTTGTACTTTTGCTCATTGTTGAAAAAAAATACTGTTGTCAAAACATTAGTTTTTCATTTTCAGCTATTAAATTTTACTAAAACGTTTCTAATTTCATTTCATTTTATCGTTCTAGTTAAATAAAAGGAGTTTTGAATTAGATGTCACATGGTATGGTCAGTTATTTGACTCTATTAGGTACATTTATGTGAACAATGAACAAAATAGGTGCAAGGCCACTAAAAGAACATGGGCTAAATATCTCTCACAATCAGAAGTTTAAATTTACGTTGTTGAAGCAGCCAAGAATATAAAAGTTATACAATATTCAATTGAAAACATATTCCCGGTGAACAAGCTGGTCACCGAAGGCCATTAATTCAAACTAAGATGACTCTAAATTGCAACTAAAAAGAAATAAATATTAAGTTGAAACAATGAAAAACGCTTTCTTGTTTTGCCCTTTTGTACATTCTTGTACAAAAATACTGTTGTCAAAACAAATACTTTAGTCTTCCATTTTCAGCTATTAAGTTTTATTACATTATTCTAATTTCATTTCCGATTATCTTTCTAGTAAAATAAAATAAGTTTTGGATTACATTAAGAAACAAAAGTGAAGTAAAAAGAAAAAAAATGTTTTTTATTTTCGTCAGAAAACGGGTTCGCAACGTAGGCGGACAAGTTAAAAATTGACTTGGTAATACAACCAAATTAAAATGCGTTAATATTAAAAAATCTTAAGATAATAATATAACACTGTGGAAAGCAATCACTTCAACATATGAAAAAAATTGAATTTCGATTTATTACGTTAATATATTAAATCTAAAGGAGATACCAATGTGATAACAGCAAATTTATATTTATTTCTAAGGCTGTCGGAGAGTAAAGTTTTGTTGAGAATTATTGAGGGTGGGTCAGCTAACCGATGTCTTTATTTACCAATGATGCAGAGAGAACTGTAGAGAGATGTAATAGATTCGTTGAGATATAGTAATGTGGATGCAGAGGGATTCTGACTAATTGTTTAGTAGTTTGAAAGGGTGTTAGAAATATAAAAAAAGTAATAACATCTAGACGTGGGGGTGAAAACGCAATATGGAAGGTTGTAGGGGTCTCTGTGACAGTGGAGCTACATAACGTCCAAGACTGATTTTACATCCTGTGTTTATTCTGCAAGAAATTTTTTTGAGCCTATCTACTAACTGTGGACGTTAGAAAACCAAAGAGCGGTAAGGCAAATATGTGCGCAATAACATTTCATCATTATTTTATGGGCTGGTATTGAGGGAATTTGTTTACCCGGCCCATTCTTACTGCCATCAATATTTGACTGGATATACTATCGGATACTCTTGGGAGAGATGTTCCGAGATTTATACTCTAGCAGGTACATAATACGGCGAACAGAATCATCTGATGTTTTATTCTATCACTTTTATCTTTATAAAGGTTGAAAGTTCAGTTCGCAATTCCATATTTATACATTAGTACTGATTGATTTTGTATCCCTGACCTTTGCAATCAAGTTCCATGAATATATTTTCTAAGTTATTGATAAGCACAAATCAATTAAGACGGTATGTATTTTATTGCACTCGAATGATAACATTTCAAGCTTCAGCATCGAAAAACCACTGGAAATATTGATATTACATGAGATTCAATAATTATAAGAAAAGAATGGAAATCTATTGCTTTCTTTTAACATTAGTAAATTGAGAAATACTATAGTTCACTTACATTCACATATTCCGTTCTTTTCTGCGTAATTCACATCGCAAATACACCTCTTTATCCCGGATTCAAGAATACACCTCCCGTACGTACCGCAATCACAATCTATAGAATATGAAGCATTGGGTTCAATAATAAAATGGAGCAAGTAATAATGAATTACAACTAAAATCTTCAAACATTTAGCAATGTACTCTTAAATTAAAATATCCTAAGAATCAGAAAATGAAATGAGAATAGTAATACTGGTTACGTGGAGGATTTTGCAACTCTAAAAATAGGATATTTATGTAAGAAAGAAGAATTATGAGATTGTCTGATCTGGAAAGAAAAAATATTGTCTTTTAATTTATGAAGAAGAGTGTTTAGACGAGAAAAGTAGTGAGCTCAATAATATGCATTCGATACGAAGGTTTTTTTTATTGAATACCAAGTACAGAAAATATTACAATTTTGAAAAATTCAACTTGAAAATCTTGATAAGTCTCTTCGATTTAGACCTCCGTGAGTCGGAAAAACTTGTTTTGGGAATTACGCCAGTTCATGAATGTATTTACTCAAAGGGGAACGAGGAAGAAAGTTAAAGTTAGATAGTTGGCCTAAACACTAAACTTTTAGTTCTCTCTGAAATTTTGCAGAAAACCTGTCAAAGATCTCCCTGATCGCCTATGCACATGCTATAAGAAAATATAATTTATAAACGCAACCATCAAGATGCACGAATTTTGCACATGTTTTTATCATCAGAATTGTAGATAGTCATTTGGTGACACTGCATCCATTAAAATGTTAATTTTAACCATCAATCCCAAAGTGCAGACATACTGTGATTCCTTTTTATGTTTGAATCATGTTGCTGCCACAAATGCCTCAGATTCGCAACGATCTGATTCAGGATATTTCTACATACAATCCAACTTTATCACCCTATTAACACAAGAAAGATTTTTACTATTTTGGACGGCACTTTTGAAAATTTATCATAAAAAAATGAAGATGAAGAAATGTGTATTATTAACTCTTCTTGCAAATCTGAGATTAAATTTTTCCTTAAGTATTCCAAGTTTTATTTCAAAGCTCTCTGTGTTTAGGGCGTCAAGATAATTTACGTGAATCGTTACCTCACTTTGATCTTTTAATTTAATGATTCCTTTTTAAATTCAACAAAGCCTTCCTTGCAAGAAAGCTGTCTCTTAACATTAATTAAACTTGCTTCAATTTTTTTCATGTAAAATTACAAATTAAATTCAAGTTCAATGAAATTCTGATAAGGAGGGACACGAGTTTCTGAAAAATCATGCTGCTCTCCGGAAACACCCCTCAGTTACCAGATACCATGTTGTAGTGTAAAAAATTTGTTTCTTTGTTACATTTCCATATTAGTATGTTTTATATTGCAAATGCGTTTTACTCTCCATTCAGGCAAATGTTATTTATTACATATCAATAAATGTCATTTTGAAACATATCAATAAATACAGCATCTATAATAGAATTACGCTCCGAAATTGGTAACGCTCAGGAATTTGGTTACGTGCCAAAGAGATTCAGACTGTATACAAATTAGCATACACTACACAAGGGATATTGTTTTGATTCTGTGATGATTTAATATCAAATAGGAGTAATGACAGAGTATTTTGACTGAGTGTAGCGGTTTCTTTTTCTTATTTTATGTTGATTCATCGGCTCAAAACTCCGTTAATATAAAATAGAAGTTATTCTAGAATAAATTTATTTTTCCTCTTCTTGGAGATCTTTACTTTCGTTTTCGTTAAAAAGGTTCTTCATTTTTTCGTACTAAATTTTGGAATTGAATATTTATATATTTTTCAAAACGAAAGTAAGTGTCAATTGATTCATTATTTCTGTTGTTCAAGGTTTTTTTATTTCTTAAGAACTCTGATAATGTGCTTGAAATTTTCTACCACAACTTAAGTTAATAAATCTGTGACAATCAGATCTGAGATATTGTTGGTAAGCTAAAAGCCTGTCTTAGACGGGCACAAATCTTCTGGTTATAATAATTATACTAATAAGAGCAACTTCCTTTAGCTTCATTGTACGGCAAACATACAAGAGAGACTGTAATTAATAATTAATTGATTTTTTTTAATTATTTAAAGTAATAATTATTAAGTTATAAACATTCGTTCATGATATTAAAATAACTTACCGTAACAATGTCCTTTGTATCGAGCATACCCTGAATAACAATAACAGATTTTGTCACCAGACGAATCCAACTGGCATGAACCTCCTACGCCACAATCACAAGCTGAAAAATTATTAAAGGAAATAATAATATATTCTAAATTAAAAACGATGAATTATTTCTACATTTAAAATATTTTTGTCTGCCGATATAATAGTAAATATGGCATATATTCAATTTGCCAAATTGAACGGTTCCCTGCCAGTTTCTGGAAACCATATTGAGTCAGAAAACTTTTAACTGCTCCAAAATATTATATAATTTAGAATTCTACTTCATCTAACTTAATAGCTCCTTAACTTAAAATTTAATACTATAAAACTTCTCGTCTAATGCACAAAAGCCTAATAAAAAAAGAAATAAATCCTTGTTGTCAAGTCGGAGGGTGAATCCTTCGGAAGGAAGCCGATATCAGAAAAAGAAAATTTCACACCCTTCGCTATTCACACATCTAATTTCATAAGGATTTGCACTATGAAAAGGAAAGAATGTAAAGAATAATTCTTTTGATGTGAGCTTTCCGACGAGATATCGCACACTTAACTTGAAAAGCAGTGAAAGTTAAGTGTTGAAAATTAGTTTTCAAACTCTAACATCTAATAAATTGTATTTATCGAAAGTTTTTAAAACACGAAATTTGTTCGCTATGATTGGCGATAACTCGCCTAATTGGAAATATCATTTTATCTAGAATTGTTAGAGATTTTTAAAGGAATGAATATTTCAAGTCTCCTATTTCCACCACCTTTGAGCTGGATGGTCCCTCTAAGAACTCATTCGAGAGTTTCACCCTTCATGCAATATAAAACTATAGTTTAGTTGAAATGAAACCTAAATTGCTCTGTGTTTCGCGTTGGCAAAGTAACATGAGCAAAGTATTTTATCCAGTGTATATATTTTTCCTATAAAAATGTTAAAATTAAAGGAGCATTTAAATATAATAAGTAACTTGGCAGATTGATTTTTAACTATAATAAAGTGAAAGAAAGTAGCGATATAGATAATTTTCATCGTGAAGATTATAACAATTTTATAAATTTACAACATAGACATGCAACTATAGGAGATTTCGGCATTATAAAAGATTTCACATTAATATAGATAATGGAGAAAGGAGCTAAACATAGATTGATTGTAGAAAACGGTAATGATAGTATTAAAACACAACTGAAAAAATATACTGAAAATTTATTTTACAGTTGTCAATTAAATATAGCATGCTATTTGAAACATTTGAGAAATATAAAAATAAGTTATTGAAAACTTAACAGTTTCTTTTTTCTGCCATATTGTGTCCAAAAATAAGCCCCTTTTTATAGGCAATTTTTATATTAGCAATTCAAATTGATTTTATAAATTCAAATCAGACGTCAAAACAGTTGAAAGTATTGATTTCATTAATTTTTGCTAATTTTTCATTGCAGGGCAGAGAAAGGGCATTTTTACTTAAAATTCACTTTTTTCCGAACAAACATCTGAACAGAAAAAACCCCCAAAAAACGCAACAAAGCCTTAACTTAAAAACTGGTTTCTACTTGCTCTGATATCTAACTTTGTTTAGACTGCTAGAGAAATGTAATAGGAACATTGCTAAGTAAAGACCTGCCGGAGTGGCTTTCGGGCAAATAGGCGCCGTCCCCTTTAGCAGTGAACAAACGGTGTTCGTACAAAACTGTTAAGTGAATTATATAAATATAACTATCAAACGCATAATGAAACGAGATATATAGATATAAAAACAAAGATAGGGAATCTGCAGAGGAAGTTTGTTATTCTTTATGTTGATAAAGTACCAGGTAATCTTTCCATTATCTGTAAATATTACTATTATAAAATTCTTAGTGAACACATTCAAAATAATGAAGCTTATATTCAATAGAATGTAAGTGTATGAGAAACAGGTAATAAAATTAAAGCTTTCCATAAAAAATTTAAATAAGCAATGTGAGAAATTGAATTAGGCACGTATTTTTTAACACCCAATTTACATAAAAATCCAGACAAATTTAGAAGTGTAACTAATGGACGTAATGCATACTTAACTAGGACTTGTAAAATCTTGAAAATATATATGCAAGGAGCTGTAAAGCAATTAAAATATTAAAAAATTACATATTAATTGGAAATTATTATTAAAGGTACTAAAGATATTATTTCTTCAATATATTCATTTGATTTTCGGGATTTATTTAATAGATAAAAGATATGGTTAAGATTTTATTATAAAGAGTTTGGTTGAAATAAAATGATGGATATTAAAAAATTTATAACACTAATAAATCTAGTTATAAAAGTAAACTATATCAGCTTTGAATATAAATTATACCATCAAATTAAAGGTTTACCACAAAGTTAACATTCCAGTAATAGATTAGCTAATATTTATCCCCACTATTATGAAAAAAGAACTATTATAAAAATAACGCTTATAATATGTTTAGGTATATGGATGATTTAATAATTTTGGTAAAAGATATAGACTATAAACCACAAGCTAATTTCTATCCTGAATATTTGAAATTATAGAGAACTAATGATAACACTTCTTCTGCTGTTTATGTTAACGATTATCCAGTTTAACCGGTTATTATCAACATTAACTGATTATCCACACTAAATGTAACATATACACAGCAGAAAGTTATTTAAGCCTAAAAACATTAACTTTATTAATTTTTTTTATAATAAGACATTGCAAAATCTAGGCTCCAAAAGTGGAATATGTTTGGTTAGTTCAGAACATTTGCCAAGAATACAGAAAGCAACAAAAATAAACATACATTTCAGAACCACTTCAGTTTTTAAAACGTCTTCATGTCTCTGAAATGTTTTGCATAGCATTTTAATCTTACCTATCACCAGTTGATATTTGGAAATCTAATTTATAATGAACTCGGGCATTACAGATAATAGTGTCGTTGTGATGAAACCACTTTAGCAATAAGTTTCACAAACTTTTCAGTACACTTCTGATTTTCCTTTTAGACTGTGTTGCTCTGGGTTCATACATGGATTCAAACTTCCAATCAATAATTTTTCTTATAATTTGGTGATCTTTTTATTGCTCAATGAAGGAGAAAAATCAAAATATCTATATATGAATCAAGCTTCCATTTGGGAATATTATATATTAAACTTACTCTAAATAATCAAAAACTTTTGCTAAAAGATAAAAATGAATGCTTTCAATGTTATTCGTTTTCAGAATATTAGAACTGATTAAATATCCTACGCATGATTTCCCATGTTGATATCTTCTGTTATAAAAGAAGGCATTTATTTTTAATACAGCCACTGCAATTTATTATTATTTTTTCGTCTTTGTAAGTTAATTTTTGTATATTGG
This sequence comes from Araneus ventricosus, assembly GCA_013235015.1. Lineage (NCBI taxonomy): Eukaryota > Metazoa > Arthropoda > Arachnida > Araneae > Araneidae > Araneus > Araneus ventricosus. Next base: position 9,687 of record BGPR01050285.1, read on the forward strand.
ACTGGGAGTACAACAAAAATATCCCTTTTCGGCAAGCTTGAAGGCAAAGGTAGATTTCTTTACGTTAATGTTACAAAAGTAATGAAATATTACATATATTGATCAATACAGACATAGCCAATGACTTTATTGTTTCTATACATTGCAATATTTACGCTGTGATTCTGTTTGCATGACATTTAATTTTTTACTATATCAAGGTTTTATCATTCCATTTTTCATTCCAAAAGGTTATGCTAGATTTATCGGTCAGTACATTGGTCAATTGTTTTATTTTTTATATCTAAATACATAATCATTCAACAGGTAGGAGTCATAAAGAAATAAACATCTCAACAGTGCAAATATCTCTTAGATAACATTAAGCCAGCCTATCTGAAACAGCAACAAGAAATTCACTCTTGATACGAATGAAGAAAGACAAAATTAATTGTGACAAAATCTTCATTAAAACCTTTTTTATGGCTCATACTATTTGCCAGTAATCTTAATTTTATATTTATCTAATAATTATCTTAATTTAAATAAAAGTCATTGTGGCTATATATGTATGTTCTACATCTCCTACTAAACCACTGGACTGATTTCAACCAAACTTTGCGCACTTTTTATTTAAGAAAAGAGAAATGTCACCTTCATCTTTTCAAAGCCTAAAAGTTGCTTAAAATTTCACTTAATTAAAAATTAAGCAAGGCGTTTTTCCGTGATATCTTACATTTTCATAAATTTGTTTCTCTCATTTTAATATTCTTTCAAAATTAATTTTATACAGAATTCGTAACAATATTGTTTATAGTTGAAGAACAAGAATAATACGAATATATATAGTTGCCAGAATACATTCACAGAATTCTGGACGAATGCTAAAAGATAATTTTATAAGTAGACGTTTAACAATTTATATCAGGACCAAGTAATGATTGATTTATTTTCATTCTTTAAATTAATGAATTATTAACTAGTTATTTAATTGCTTCAAAATATTCATTCAAACCTTTCTTTTACTTCAGTAATTGTTAACAAAATGTGAAGTACCTATATAACAAATAATAATTTATGGAGAAAACGGCTGTTTTTAAAAATCATTTGTTTCAATTGATATTCTCATTTTAATTAAAAACGTTTCAGATCAGAATAGGAATTCGTGTATTATAATATATATACAATAGAAATTTTAAATTAAAAATATTAAACACGAAAACATTTTAATCCGGAGCAAAGCCAGGTATATGAACTTGTTTAACGTATAAACAGTGGAAGTGAATGCGGCTGATGGGAGCTCATAACTTCTAAGTAATTCTTGCTGTCAAAAAACTTTCACTATAAAAGTAGTTTGTTCTGATAAGGTGATAATTCCCCTAATTGCAACTTTCTTTCTATCTTCAATCGTAAGGGAGCTATGGGGAAATGATAAAT
>BGPR01050287.1:229-11102 GCA_013235015.1 Araneus ventricosus
AGTACGTCGTCCACTTGATTCTTGATGTAATATGTTGTGTTGTTGTTTGATCAGTTTTAACGAGAATAATTAATAGAAACTTTAAAACTAAATTATTTAAATCAAGTTGGATGGTTGAACTGGCACGTCGTCCACTTGATTCTTGATCTAATATGTTGCGTTGTTGTCAGATCAGTTTTATATGAGAGTAATTATTTAAAATTAAATTATTTAAATCAAGCTGGATGGTTGAACTGGCAAGTCGTCAGCTTGATTCTTGATGTAATATGTTTTGTTGTTGTTAGATCAGTTTTATATGAGAATAATTATTTAAAACTTGTGTTCAACTGATTATTCAAAGAATAAAACACTAGGATCAAGTCTCCCTATCTTTAAGGAGAATAGACCGTATGTGATTTCAAGAAATTTATTTAATTTATGCTTGAGTGAGATACCTATTTATTACGACTATACATCTCATTCTTAAAAATTGACACTTTTATGGGGCTAACTAACATATTTGAGAAATATTATAAAAATTAAAATTGGGTACAATTCTCTCTTTTTGCCCTATTATTGCCAAAACTCATATTCAATTTTTCCCATTTATCTTCGTAAAATTCATAATTGCATCACAATTTTAGCAAATTACTACAAAGATTACAAAACATCCGAAGGAAAAAAATAAAACTGTTTTTCATTTCCGAAAATATTGATGTGTGTTATCTTCAATGTTTACAGATACAGAAATCTTGAAATTACTATATCATTATTAAATTAAAAATAACCAGAATTTCAATCATTAACTTTTTAAATTCATTGTCAATTTTCGCCTCATAGACTCATTGATTTTTGATGGCTTAAAATATTGATTAATATTGTCTCCATTGGTTTGTTTTGGAATTGAAATTGTGAAATAACCATCAAAAACGTGAAACCAAAACTCAACTGAGTTAATTTGATATTGAAACTCTTTTACAATAAGTTGTAATCAAAACCAATACTTCCACCAAATGAATCATGTATGAAAATACAATAAGTCTGAAATTTTATCCTATACTAATCCGTCAATTAAATAAATAATTTCAGGAAACTGAAGGTAAAAATCTAATTTTATTTCAAATAAATTGACTACTTAGTATTGTACGGAATTTTAATAGTAATATGTAATAGTGATACCTAACGGTGGAAACGCAGCAAATTCCAGATGTGCAAAAATGCACAAAAAGTTTCGATTTTAAACAATGTGCAAAATATAAAAAACATTTTATTAAGACAATACTTAGCTTCCTATAGATGTTAACATGCTTGTTTTATTGACATCAGGATCAAAACAAAATCGTAAAAAAATTCGAAGTAAAAAATGGCGATTTTTCTCTTAGTATTTACGACAAAAATGAGATAAAAACATTTTAACAATTTAAACACATTAAGAATGTTAATGTAGAATGAAAATTATTATTAAGTTTCTAAAAATATTTTGAGAAAGTGTTTATAAATATTTTTTTTTATTTGTGACCATAATAAAGATTAAGTTTTCTTCCTACCAAACCTCCAAAGAAACCATCAATCATTAATCGAACATCTTCAAAACCAGTTTGTTCTAGTGAATTTCCCCTTTTTTCCGGCTATGTTTATGTTCATGATACAAGTTAATTACAAATATAACATTTTTAAATAAAGCATTGTTGTAGCAATGATACAAAAATTGTGATTCTATATTAGATGCCTTGTTATTATACAAAATCCTTTCTTACCTATTTATTAATTAACTTTCTTTATCTAGTATGAGGAAATTGTATATTAAATTCCGATTTTAGAACAGGGCATAAGGTATACAAATTTCCGTTACTTAATTGATGTATAGCTTTTGCAATTGACTCAAAATACTAATTTTAGAAGTAAAAATAAAAAAGATGGCATCAAAATAAAATATTGGACAATTAAATTTACTGAAAACTGAAATAAGTAGTTAAAAAATTCAAATTCTTTTAGTAAAAGTTCAGCGACCTAAATGTTCTTGAGAGATATTTTGTCAAAATTGAAATTAAGTACGGAAATCATTGTCTTATGATTGAAAAACATTGCCTCTTTCCTGTTGAAAAACCCATCAAATTTCAATATTAGTTTAAACGTAAACAAGGCTTGAAAGATTACTTCCTAAAATGTTCCTTTTAAAATTTATATTAAAGAGCATCCACCTAACTGCCAGCAATAACAAAATTATTAATTTTCTTTCATGGTTGAAAATTTAATTTCGTATAAAGAAAGAGGCAGGAAAAAAGTTAATAATGAAATTCGCATTTTAAAGCAAACTCCGTTTTATTATTACAGATATAAAAATGTGTTACACACTCATAAATACTCCTCCTAAATAAAACGCTTCTTGCAAGTAATTCGCCTCGCTTTATTTCTTGCGCCACGAGGAAAAAAAAATCATAAAACTAAGTCTAATGGCTCAAATTTATGTTATGTATTTCCGCTTAAAATGAGAATCTAGCAGAGTAATTTGCAAAGACCGCCGTGAAATTCAGGTTTTGGTAAGGCGCCGTAAAATTGGAAATTCATCTATAATGAGCTGTAAAGATCTCACCTCGTTGGTTTTAGAATCACTTCTTTATTTGGAATTTATGCTCAAGTCTTCTAGATGTTCCTCGAGAATTTTAGTTTGAGTAACTTCCGCAGAATATTCATCTTCATTTCCGCATTTTATATCAGGAATTGCTAACAAGCAAAGTTTCGGAGGACAGAAATGATGTAAGCTTTGATCTTTGAAAGAGTTTCTTTAAATTATCTTTTGAGTATGTTTGATCTGATATGATGAGAAGTTTGGGAAGAGTTGGTTTAGAATTTAATGTTTGTTACTAACAAATGCATTTTTAATAGCAAATCAATAATGGTGTGCCAAGCTCGGTGTTTCCAGAGCGTAATCTTGAAAACTGCCATTTTAATATGAACGGAAGTTAATAATGCGATGGTTATTAAGGGTAAGCAACCTTCCTTTCCTGTCTATTAGTGTAAAGTAAAATGAAGTTGGGTTTTCAGAAACTTATTAAATCAATGAAAAATTAATTGCATTGTTTAAATATGTTTTTTTTTCTTTTTCTGTCTTAGAAAAATTTTAAATCCATTTAATGATTTTAATGCATAATATTTTTATAAGTGATGCAAAAGATATGTATTATCCTCTACAAAATTAAGAAAAATTAATGTGATCCTAATATGAATTATTCATTATTATATTTATAATGATAAACATTAATGTTAACTTATTAACTCGTTCAGTGCTAATTGAATGCCTCACTTGCCAAATCGATTAACTCCTCTTTCTGAATTTTTAAAAAATTTTGGTATCAAAGCACTTGATTGACTCCTAACTGTTTACATCCAAAACAAATTTCTCTAATAATAAGGATTAGCACCATAAATGACAAATTGTTTTAGCCATTAAAATAATAAATAATTTATTTCAGAAGCCAATCTGATTAACTGCATACTCTAATGTAAATCATTGCTAATTGCATTATTGCGCAATAAAAATTTAGTTAAAAATATTTGTAATGCAATGATATTGTCGTAAAAGATATCGCTTTTTCTGTTGTTGTTGGCATTCGTTGTTTTATCCATCTTCTTCCCCTATGGGGCTCTTTGTCAGTTAATTAACTAGAAGTCTTGGGTACACCAGATAAAATGAACAAGACAGATTTTATGCAATCAATAATTTAATGATATACAAATTTATAACTGCGCTACAACCCAGATGCATGAGTGACAGCATACGAAGTCTGCGTCGCTTCAGATAGCAGTTTCTTCTATACTTTATATTCTCAAAGGTTTGTTGCTGAAACTGATACCTACTTGACCTTATCGTATATGTTGTTACCATGCTAAATGACTCCACAAATGAATAAGCTGTAATGGGTAACAAGTAATACTTTAATAAAAACACAACAACCTAAAAAAACCAACTTTTGAATGAAATAAATCAGTACTTCTGATGACGTAATTCGAATGCAGTATTTCCCGGATCATCCCACGTAGGCGAGTGATTCTAACTAAATAAATAGGCTGTAATGGGTAACAAATAACACTTTAATAAAAACACAAAAACCTAAAAAGTAACTTTTGAAAGATCAAAAATCAGTGCTTCCAATCACGTAATTCGAATGCAGCATTTCTCGGATCATTCCACGTAGGTGAGTGATTCTAACCAAATGAATAGGCTGTAATGGGTAACAAGTAACACTTTAATAAAAACACAACAACCTAAAAAACAACTTTTGAAAGAACAAAATCAGTGCTTCCAATCACGTAATTCGAATGCAGCATTTCCCGGATCATTCCACGTAGGTGAGTGATTCTAACCAAATGAATAGGCTGTAATGGGTAACAAGTAACACTTTAATAAAAACACAACAACCTAAAAAACAACTTATGAATGAAATAAATCAGTACTTCTGATGACGTAATTCGAATGCAGCATTTCCCAGATCAATCCACGTAGATGAGTGATTCTAACTAAATGAAATTAGACACATCTCCAGACTGTTTCAAACTGCACGATGAAAAATCTTAGCAGCGGCAGGGAACTGCGAATTTTACACTGGAACATCAGGGAGAGACTGAAGCTGGCGCCGCCATTTGAGAACAAAAACTGGAAATGAATTGCGATTACTTCCTGGTTCAAAGGAGCTTAAATACACGATCAGAAGACATCACTTGACTCTAATTCTCGTTGAAGGAAACGCCCTCTTACAGTCACCACACTGTCATGCTGCGTGCGACTGATAATATTGTTATTCATACAAGTATGATTTGCTATTGTAAATTTGTCATCTATTAACCCTCTGACACTGAGAGAGGCGGTCTAAAAATTTCCTTTTAACAGCGAAGAAGGCTGGTCTGAGGCGGTTGGCTTCTTTTGAGTGAAGGAGAGGTCTTGAGATCGCTTAGGATATAAGCATGGTAGGGGGTCCAATTATACTTACCAACCACAGCCCATTTCCGTGAGCCTTAAGGGAAGGTTATAGCAGGGGTGGGGTGGTTAATGATCACCCAGGTTGGGAGAGTCCAATTCATGTCGCTTCCTCCCGAAAGGTCCGGGTTTTAAAGGAGCTAGAAGAAGAAAGTGGCATCGGGTCTAAGGAGTTAAATCTGTGTTGTACATTTTATTTGGTGCAACCTTTTCTTTTATTTATTCACTGACAAAGAGCTACTGTACAGGCTCCCTTTTGTGTTTTTGACAAAATGTTCCATCGCAAAAATCGCTTGTTTCTGTATGCTTGATATTACCATTAAGTTTGTAAACGACTTTACAGATTACTCTGTAGGGGAAACTAGAGATACTTGACCCTACGCGTTTCCCCAGATTGTGTGATAATTTTTAATTTATGCGTGACATTTTTATTTGGCCTTTGGTCACATGGTCTATTGGAGAGAATTTTCATTCCAATCTGAAAAGTCATCATAATGGTGTGTAGGTAAATGTTTTAGGGATCCAAAGTAAATTTTCATTCCTAAGTGACTAGGAAGTTTACTATTGAAGATATTATGAATTAAAATACTTCTGAGTTTTAAGCGTACTTCTAGCTATAATATGATATAAGATGTTATGCAGTATCTTAATTCTAAGTGCTTTAATTTTTAGATTATTTTGAAAGAGACAAGTTAGGGATACTTGACCCTAAAAATGGTAGGGATACTTGACCATATCAGCTATTAGAGATACAGACCAGCTATTGCAGCTTCGATGACTGAGTCGACCGAAAAATATTTTGTGGTTGGGATCAGTTTTCTGGTACGTGGAGTTTGTCTGCAATCTGACAACTCAAATATAGAGAGTAATTAGTTAAAAATTATTTGTTAGTAATTATTTAATGAATAAAATTTCTTTTTAATATGATCATTTCAAATTACACAAATAATTATTTTAGTAAGAATTTTAAATGAATTGAAAAATTTAATTAATCTAATCTAATTTAATAAAAATCTTTTGCTCAAAATATTTGTCATCGTTTGGGGTTTTCATTTAAGGAGGGTTCATCATTTAACGTTTCGCCATTTCTGTTGAGTTTTTCTTTTTTCATTTGAATTTTTTCTTAAAATATATTTTTTACTCCTTTGTTTTTATTTTTCTTAAATTTTAGAAAAACCGAGTGAGTCTATTAAGCTTCTGAATTTCTTGTTTTGTATAACATTTTTTAGATTTTTTTTGCGTTCTGATACTATTATGTTTTCTTAATTAACCAAAGTCGGCAATTCCTCAACTCTCTAATGACGTAAGTTTCCAGTTCCATTACTGCAACTTTTTCATAAAATTAAATTCAATATTTCAATTGTTTTTTAAATTTTAAACTAATTTCATTTAATAAGATTTAATTTAATGACTTAAATAATTTAATTTATTAACTAGATTTTATTAATAACAAGTGCGTTTCATAGTAAAAATATTTCATTTTTAATATGAGTTTCATTAATATTATATGATAATAAAGAACTTTTTTTAATCCAGTAGATTTAACCTAATATCCGAGTTTCGCGTACATACAAATTATCTAAAGAATTTATTTACACTTTGCATGTAGTGTCAAGTATTTCTTCACCTAGGTGGAAGCATCCCTAGCTTAGGGTCAACTATCCTTAAGGTTAGGGCTACTTGACGCTTGGCGATTTCAGAAAATATATTTATTTTATGATTGAATGAGATATCATTTAAGCATAAGTTCATATCTCATTCTTAAAATCAAATCCTTTGACTATGCTAGCATTTCAAATATTCGAGAAATATAAGAACAAGTAAAATAGGGTCAAGTGTATTTAGTTTCCCCTCTAAATACGATTTGAATGTCAATAAATTGGAAAATAAGAATTATTATATAAGGTTTATAAATATGTATTTACATTAACTCTTTAACGGGCCACTTTTTTCCTGTAGTGTTATAGTATAATGGCTTTTGGATTGAGATTCGTTTAATAAAAAAAATTCATTTAGCTTACTTGATGACATTAATTTTTATGAATTAATTTTGCTAATTAATAATTAATTATCAAGTGCAGACACTTCGTCATGGTTTGAGGGAAAAAATTGGGGCACCTCAGTTTTTGTTTCATCGAAAACATTGGCGAGAACTTATGCTAACCTTAAAAGCTGCATTTAAAAATTAATCAATTTGGAGATAAGTATACTTACCGCGGCCTTATAAAGGATTGAGTTTTGTTTTAATTGTTGAATATAGACGGAAATCATGTGTCTCTAAGGCAAGATAGACACATTTTAACTCACTTATTCTTTGTATATCCGATACTGAAAGTATGGATTATGTTACCCATTACTCAATATCGCAATAAAATTCCTGGTATAGTTTCAAATCCTTTTCCTTTGAATTTTTAGTATTCCATGCGTTAAATCAGCTACTTTCTTCCTATTTCACATAAAACAATATCATATTTAAAAACAAACTACCATGTTTTCAATAAATTTTTCCAAGTACACCGAATTCATAAAATTTTATGAATGGAAGATCATTCTCCTGTATTCAGAGGAATCAAATATATATCAAAATGAACAACCATGGATAATGTGTTCTTAAGGTTTCAAAGATATAATTGAATGCAATAAAGATCGATTCATCTCCTTTAAAAGCCAAGTTTTCTAATCCGATATCTAAAAGTTCAAAATAATTCGGCGCTCAGAGGGTTTTAATAAGCGCCAATTTCACATTTTTCTTCAGTCACCGAATTGTTTTGATATATACTAACTGCAACTCTTTGGAATTGAGGGATAACATATTGGGGCTAACGATCCTAATAAATACATTTCAACCAATTAATGCTATAATTGCCGATAATTCCAAAATTGAGTGGTCTTTCTCAACCCTCAGACTTTGTAATTTTTTTAAATCACTATTTAGATACAACGTCTGCAAACGTGTTCAAATACTGTTGAGCCAAGAGAGTTGTTATATGCAACGCTTTATTAGCATAACATGATCCAACGCTATATGTTCCAACGTACTAATTCGAAACATTAGCCTTTGAAAATCGCAGGAATCAGCGGAAGATAGGCTTGCTTCCACCTGGTTAAATATATTCAAAAGCCTGCGAGGGAGAAAGTTTCCCAAGAAATAACAAATCAATTAACACAGCATGACATAATGAAGCTTCCTTTCTCACTTGCAGTTTTCCTTTATCGTAGGATTAAGACTTCAAAATTTAAGAGAACACGACGTCTTCCATCAATGGCCTCACAGCATGGGTTGAAAAAACGTCAATCTGGCACTCAATTCATGACAACATGTTGTAGACGTCTTTACTTCCTTCTAAAAATGTTCCTCCCAAGAGCTGCTGGAGCTGAGAAGAATAATAATAACATCTTGTTTTATTTGCTCAGACTAGTTAAAAAATACTTGGAACATCATGGCCAAAGCTGGACGAGCACCAGTTGTGCCTGTTTCCAGTGATGAATAGCAAAAATGTTTATTATTTATCGAAAACATAAGTCGAAGTTTTAAAACAAGTGAATTGTAATCCTTCAGCTTTAAGTCTTTGAACCACCTCATCAATCCTAGAATTTTCGTTTCATATTTTCCAATTTAACCACTGTACGTTGGTCCTTAAATGGAATTTAGTCAAAGCAATGACAGTGGTTGAAATCAAAGAGTCGCTTAGTAAAATTTACGTTTAAATCTGATTTTAAGAAAAGCCCTCTGAGTGGATAAAGGGAAAAATAATTAAATAGGTATTATTACCTTCCTCATGCAAGAGTTTATTTATCGGTTAAATTTGCTGAAACCGAATGTTTTGTCTCCTAATTAAATTACTCATTCCCTATAGGTAATTCATTTCTATCAAAGTAAGAACCTAAAGGACGCATATGTTTGTGCCAAAGCAATTTTTTTAAACCCTCCGTTTGTCTAGATAATTTTCTTCCTTAAATGTATCCAATGCACCTCGCAGATTTAAATCTATTCTACGATACAATATTTTTATTAACGTTTCCTTGAAACTATAATAATTAGTTCTAATGAGAATGTAAATAAGTATTCTACAGAAGAAATTCAAATTGTACTATATTAAAAAAGAGCCAATAGATGTAGACTGTATGCGTTTTTATTAGTTACTAGCAGTACGCGCACGGCGTTGCCCGTGGAATCAGGACTTCAAAAAGTGGGTGAAAAAAAGTCCACACAATGGCACGAAAAAGTTTTGAAAACAAAAGCAAAGCAAAAAATACACATTATTGATATTCCCGCTTATTTTTCTTTGCGAATGACGTCACCTGCCGCGAAGAAGGTCACGTTGCAACAATGCATTGTGGGATGGTCCGGAGAATCTCTCGCTGTTAAATCGCGCTACGAAAAAACTGTTTGAACCGATCAGGGAAAAATTAATTTTTAAAAAACGAAAAAAGATATTTTAATAGTTCTTGTTTTAAATCGGACATAAACGTGCCATTTGTAGGCTGAAAAAAAATGAAAATTATAGAGATGTTATAACGTCAGATGCGATAATTTAAAGAAATCTTTATTCAAAATTACCATAAAAGTGACTATTTTTCAAATTTTTTTCAAAATTCAGTAAATTACGTTAGAAATTCAAAACTAACTTCATTAGAACGGAAATCGCATGCTCTTTCCGATGGTATATATATTTTTATCGTAAACTTATTCGTAACTATTCTATTGAGAAATTAGTGCGAAAAATCAACCAAAACAACACAAAACATTAAATTAAAAAATTTCTAGATTAAAATTTCGGCTTCGAGGTGCATTCAGTCACCATTACGACTATCTGTGTGCCAAATTTCATGGCTGTAAGTGCGATAGATTCGTCTGGACATCGCAGACAAACACACACGCACGCACACAAACATTGCCTTTTATAAGTACTAGCAGTACGCGCACGGCGTTGCCCGTGGAATCAGGACTTCAACAAAATGAAAAAAAAAAAAAAAACATACAATGACATGAAAAAGTTTTGAAAACAAAATCAAAACAAAAGATACACATTATTGATTTTCCCGCTTATTTTTTTTTCGCGATAAAAGATATTAAAAAATTGCAACGTGAAAATTATTATACTGCAAGCAAAGTATGCGAGATGAATAAATACGTTAAGTTACTGCCGAAAATAATAATCAGTCATTCAATTCAAGGTTATGACGTCACCTCCCCTTCAACCAATCACATAGCCATCTGCGTTCCGAAGTGCCGTGCCGCGCGACGAACTCTCTCCATAAAAATAACTCTCAACCGCCCAGAAAGAAATTAATTAAAAAAAAACTTGAAAAGATATTTTAACCGTTGTTGTTTTAAATCCGACACAACCGTTCTACCTATATGCTGAAAAAAATTGAAAATAATAGTGTTATTAGAAAGTCGGATGCAACAAATTTAAAATCAAAAGTAACATCTTGAAGCCAAAACTGGGTATTTTTTAAAAATTTCTCAAAATTCAGTAAATTGCGTTAGAAATTCAAAACTAACTTCATTAGAACGGAAATCGTGTGCTCTTTCCGATGGTCTATCTATTTTTGTCGCACAGTTATTTGAAACCATTCTATTGAGAAATTAGTGCGAAAAATGAAACAAAACAACACAAAACATTAAATAAAAGAATTTCTAGATTAAATTTTAAAATTTCGGCTTCGAGGTGCATTCAGTCACCATTACGACTACCTGTGTGCCAAATTTCATGGCTGTAAGTGCGATAGCTTCGTCTGGACATCGCAGACAAACACACACACACACACACACACACACACACACGCACACAAACATTGCCTTTTATAAGTATAGATATGTATATCAGATGAAAAACTTTTATACTTCTTATTATACTTCTATTCCATAGATACTAGCTATAAATAATTAAGAAATAAATATTTAAAAGAACT
>BGPR01050289.1:0-11102 GCA_013235015.1 Araneus ventricosus
ATAACATTCTTTTTGTGACAGCTGAAATTTTATATTTATTTCTTATACAGTGGTACCTCCCTTAACGGACACTCCCGAATAGCGGACACCTCTAATTAACGGACATTTTTACGAATCCCAGTCCTTTTATATAGGACAATCCATGTTATTCCCTCTGGATAGCGGACACTCCGAATAGCGGACATGTATTTATGAAAAACTTTAAATTATTTTGGGAAACATTTGAAAATTATTCTAACAAGCAATCAAAAAATATATTTTTATGCATCTTTATAAAGAACTTTTCCCGACTCCTCCCTTCCGTGCTTGACACAATGGAATTCGACCCTAAAATGTGCACAATGGCATTCTTCTGCCCCCCTCACCCTTTCTTTCTTCCTATTCTTATAGAACTCCCATGTTTCTTGGAATTTACAGGCGCGAAATCTGTTTTGGGGGGCTTGGTCATTGGTCATTGGTCATTGGCGAGGCTAAAATTTTACTGTCTATTCAGTTTAGTCCGACAGTGCAAACTGATTAAAATGACGTCGAAAAGGAAGAGATTGAATTTGAAAGAAAAAATTGACGTTTTGGAAGTTACTGAAAAGGAAAAGCTGAGCGTTCGTAGCCTTGCTGAACGTTTCCACGTTGGTGAAACGCAAATTAGTGAAATTTTGAAGGATAAAGAAGGAATTCGAAAAATGTGGGTCCTGAATTCGAACGAAAATTTGAAACATGTGAAGTTTCGTAACACAGAAACAAGCGAAATTGACGAAGTGTTGATGCAATGGTTCCGTTCTGCTCGTGCAAAGAACATTCCTGTAAGTGGTGTTTTGCTCCAAGAAAAAGCCAGAGAAGTCGGTGAAAGTTTGGGATTAGAAACTTTTAAGGTCTCAAATAGATGGCAGGAAAAATTCCGGACACGTCACACATATCTTTTAAAACAGATTTGTGGCGAAGATAAATCTGTAAATCCAAATGAAGTAACAGATTGGATTGGAAAGCTTAAATCTTTGCTTAAATGATATGATGTCAGAGACATTTTGAATGCCGATGAGATTGCCCTCTTTTACCGCGTCCTTCCGGACAAGACCTTATGTTTAAAGGGTGAGAAATGTAGTTGCGGGAAAATTTCAAAAGAGCGGTTCACTCTTTTGCTGTGTTGAAACATGCTGGGAGACTTCAAAATTCCAGTTGTTATTGGAAAAGCTAAGAAGCCTAGATGTTTCAAGAACATTGATGTACGAAAACTTAGTGTTTCGTGGAAGTCAAATAAGAAAGCGTGGATAACCACTGAGATAATGAGCGATTGGTTGGTGGAGTTAGACAACAAAATGAAAAAAACAAAAGAGAAAAATCATTCTGTTCATGGGACAATGCTTCTTCCCATCCTCATGATTTAAAGCTAAAAAATATTAATTTAGTTTTCTTGCCTCCTAACACCACTTCGATTATACAGCCACTTGATTAGGGAATTATCCGCAGCTTTAAAGTAGGATACAGAAAGCTGCTTCTGAGGCATGTGCTTTCACAGATTTCCTCCTGTAAATTCAGCAAAGAGTTGGCAAAATCGGTATCTGTTTTGGATGCAATTTCCTGGACTACGTCAGCCCTTAAAAAGTTAGAACCTGGGTGCGTTTCTAAAATATTTTAAGAAGGCGGGATTTTTGAGTACAAGCGAAGTGGCAACTGGCAGTACTACTGAAAAAAGCAAAAAAGAAATTGCGGATCTAGTAGCCAATTCGGTATCAAATGTCAGCGTTGAAGAGTATGTCAAGATCGACGACGATTTATCCATTGAGGAAGAAAAGCTGCATGTTTCCAATTTCATTCATTGGGACAGAACTGAAGCACTGGCCCTTTCTGAGGATAATGATGAGGAATCGCCAATGGAAGGCTGCAAAATCAAAGATTATTCGGAAGCATTGAAATACAGCGAAAATTGAAACAGTTCTTTCTGAACAATGAAGATTCCGAGGGACTCTAAATCCTATGAAGATTCACCTTGAGAAACAGGTTTGCTGTGTAAAAAAGAGAAATCAAACTTTGTTAACAGATTTTTTCAAGTAGTAATTAAAATACTATGCATTGTATTTTGGGATAATTTAATGCAAGATGAAAGGATTAGCACACAATTAATAGGTAAAATAGTAAATAGTTATTCTTTTCTTACCTAATTAATTTTTCCTTTTTAATTAAAATTGCAGCCATAATTTCCAATCAAATGCCAAACAGAAGTGCAAAAATCTTTTATAAAAAGGTTGTCCTCCCCAATAGCGGACACCTCCTAATAACGGACAAAACTTTTGGTCCAGTGACTGTCCGCTTTTCGGAGGTACTACTGTATAAATTTTTGAATTATAAAATAGCTAATTATAGAGTCATTAATCCATTCCTGTATTAAATAGATTTTTAATAGAAATTTAAAGCCCTGCTTCATCAATTGATTTTATTTTCTAATATATTTATGATTATATTTACTTTATAAATAAATGTAGGTAATTTATACAAACAATGACAATATATGAAGAAGAATTGTTTTTGAATTTGCGATACACAAGGTGATTCTAAAATGTGTGACACAAACGCACAGAGAGGAATTGGAGACCGAAATAAATAGATCTTGTGTTTAAATGTGAGAAAATAAGTAATGCATTGAATTAGCAGTTGACGATGGTGAGGAGGTAACTGAATGGACTATGATTGCAGTTTCAGGTATGTTTAATGCCTCTAACAATCACTCTTAAATGCATTATATAGCTATTAGTATAAAAAGAATAAATGCTGCTTTGGCCTTTAAGAAACAAACAGTCACATCAATAAAGCATTAAACATGTTTTGATTCTAATACTTATGCGTGATACATACAGTTTAAACATATTAGGAAGTTTAGTATAATTACAAATAAAAGCCAATAAATGATTGAATTCCTCTACGTGACATTTCTTAAAAAACCCTGATACCCGGCTGCCTTGAAATTTTACTTGCTTGTATAAAATATATTTGCTTTCAATTAACAGAAATCGTTCTTCATTTCTGTTGAGTTTTTGATGATGTGTTGTTATGTTATTACTGTAGTACCGAAAGCAACTTCATTATGGCAAAATTAGAACTTCAAAAATTAAGTTAAAAATTATAAAAAATAAACATTAATAAAACCTTAATAAAAATGACAACAATACACCTTTTATGCGCGCAAACGCAGCAGCATTAAGTGATTTCATCATCAGAATATTCCAAGAATTTTATAAACAGAAATAAACTTATTAACAAACAGAAATTATCAAATAATTAAAACACAGAAAGCAAATTAGAACGAAAAATACAATTAGAATGAAAGCAAAATGGCAGAAAATTGGAAAAGAACCAAAATGGCGATTCTTGCTCAGAGGCCACACGCCATTGTAGCCCTAAAACAGGACAAAAATTTTCTGAATAAAGGAATGACCATTAGTCAAAAATTATTCCTTTATGTGGCCTGAATTTTGTCCAACATCTGAAAATAGGATAAAATTAAAAAAGAAAAAAACATAACATATACCTTTACCACAGAAACAATAATGAGACAGAAACCAAAAAGCAAAAATTCACACTCTTTCAAAACAGACGCTCTAAGCAAGGAACGCCCAATAACATCAAGAAGCAAGCCCTAGCTCCATATATGTAGAAGAATTCGAACTATTCTCCAGAAGAACAGAAATTCTTAAAACTATTTTTTAATAATTTATTAACTTTTGGGAAATAACCAGGATATCCGTGATATTTTAATATATTTTTTAAATTTTCTAAATCCTTAACAAACGTATATTGGTTATTACAAATATTTTTAATCCTATTAATTTGAGAAAATATAGAATTTTTTTAAATTTTAACCTGAAGACATGTATGAAAATTGCAGAGTGTAATAGCTTTGAACTTAAAATTTTTTCGTTTATCATAAATTCCGACAGACTCCTGAATTTATAATCTTAATTTCCAGATCCAAAAATTACATTTGTTCACTTCATTATTAGTTTTATTTAATTTAAGCTCCTCTGGATAGCAGTTAAAAATGGAATTAACATTATCATAATTAAACAATAAAAGGTCATCAATAAAACGGAATCCGAACGCAAGTTCATTCTTAATTAATTCTCTCTCAAATTAATGAAGAAATAAATTGGTCAATGCACTGGAGAAGCAACAACCCATAGGAATTCCAAGAACTTGTTTATAGTAGTTAATTTCATTAAATAAATAATTTTCACAAATATTAGCTCTGCAAATTTCTAACCATTTATATTTATGAATTGAATCAGTATTTGGGTATAAATCATATGGATTTGAGCAAACTTCAATTAATTTATTGTGTGGGAGACTAGTAAAGAGATTTTCAAAATCAAATATATAAATATTAAAAATTTTATTTTCTTTGATAAATTCAAAATTTTAGTGTTATTGTCAATGATAAAGGTCTCTTCTTCTTTTATTTTGTTAAGAATAATTTTAAGAAATTTGAAGAATAATTTTCCAAAATGATAATTATAGCAGCCAGTGCCACATGTGACAAATCTGAAATTTAATGGATTTTTATGACATTTTATAGTGGGGAAAGGTAAGGATAATTTAAATTACTGGTTTTAATTCTAGTTTTTTTAGCTAGTGTTAAAATTCTTTTATCAAGTTCTTTTTTGCTACATTTGATAAGTTTATATGTTTGATTTGAAATATATTCATTAAGAATAATTTCCTTGAAGTGTGATTTACACATTATTCAAAAATTATTTCCCGCCTTATCAACTTTAGTAATAATGAATTTACTTTTTAAATCCTCAATTCCTTTTTTAAGATGCTTGTTGAAGAAAATGCCTCTATTAATATTTTTACAATTATTTTTATAAATTCTATTCTTTATCTCTTTTAAGATGCGCTGTTTCCATTCTCCAAATCCTTCAAAGGGCCAGCGATATTTCCTGGCAACATTTGCAATAAAAGTCACAATTAATGGAATTGACAATCCTAATAGGACCAACTTTATTTCTAAGCCTAAATTTAGTTCCCTTTTTCATAATATCTCTAAGAGATTTGGATTTAACAATATTTAAATTACCCGTGGTAATATTTCCCCTATCTTCATCTATAAAATCTATATAATCTTCATCATTACAATAGCAGTGTGTATTGTTAATCTCATTTAAGTGTTTACAAAAGTAATTAGAGTTGCAAATTTGCTGTTTAAGAGTCCTTGAAAATTTAAATGCAGTTGAAATTACAGAAATATCTTTAACAGGAAAATATTTTTTGTTATCATGTGAAATTTTAGGTAACTTTAATCCTTCAAACACGAGATCAAGGAAATTAATAACACAAAATTCCTTTCTTTCAATTTTATTAACTTTGAAGAGAAGTCTATTGTTGGTGATTCCAAGTTTAAATTTTACTAAATCAAAGAAAATATATTTAATGCTGATATTCTTAAATTTTAATTCCTCAAATTTCTTATTAAAGAACCATTTAAGTCTATTATTTCTACGTTTAAAAATATAGTTTTTAATTTTATCAATATTATCCAAGTTATGGTCAAGATTACAAAATTCCTGAAATTCCTCCAATATAATAGCAAAATTACCACCTTTACCCTTACCTCTTTTTAATCATTATGGCAACATTTTTAGATAAGCCGAATGTAAGTAATAAACAAACACTTTACGACAATTTGGACTCCCAGTAGGCATTGTTTGGTAATTTTTTTATGAAGTTTTCGGCAAAATGTTTAAGGATATTCAAAAGCATGTCAAATGGATTAGTTATATTGAAATAAATAATAGAGATATTTTTCTTCAATGCCTTAAGAATTAAATACAGTGTTCGAAAGATCGTTGACTCTAAATCAAAAAATAATTCTTAAATGTTATATTGAATAACAAATAAATTGGACCATCAATAGTAGGACCTAGGAATTCTTTGGGAGAAACTCCCTTTGCTGTATAAAGAAACAAAAATAATAAGAGTATAAAGAAGAGTCATCCTATTGAATATTCATATTTCTTAAGTAAAATGAAATTCATAATCATAAATCTGAAACCCATACTGAAATTTCTACACGCAACATACAAGAAATTAGAATTTTTTTAAATTTCTTGATTCTTTTATTTAAAAATAAGTGTTGCAGATAGCTGTTTTTTATCCATGTTTATGTAGACTCTTATTGTTGTAGCTGCTTCTAAATGTAATAAAAGTGTACTAACGGATAAATATTATTAATAGCAACAATCTTCCGAAATTTAATTTTACAGATGATGCAGGAAACATTGATCTTCAGCAAATTCAGATTGATGATACTTTACTGAGTTTGTCTTTTGATTAAGTTATCAAGCTTTAATTATTTATGTAATTATAAAACAAAATATCGCTTGACAATGTACTTTACTTTCGAATCTTACTCTACTTCGTATAAGTAAGATTGTTGTTTAAGGTTAATATTGTTTAACATTAAAATATAATCGATTTCCCTTTGGCATTACTTTGAATTTCAATAACCTTTTACTATTTATCTGAGGCTATGACATGGAAGGAAAATCTTTGACTGGAGAGGAAGTTTACTCAGAAGTAAAGAAATTAAAATGTTTCCAATTGTAATTAAAAATTTAAAGAAACTTATGCCATGATTTTTTTAAATTTCTGATCATAAACAAAAAAGATTGGGACGTCAAAAACAAAGAGTTATCTGTATTTTCTTTAATTAATATTTTTGTCAGCGAAATAGCCATGTTTTAAACCAGTTAAGGGATTGAGTAACACCACAGAACTAACTATTTCAATTTAATTAATTTTAACTGATTTATGGTACCTGGTGGATGTTTTAACTGTTTAAAGATGAATCGTAAATTTTAGATTTTAATACATTCAAGCACTGCTTAAAGGCTATGCATAAAACAGTCAGGAGTTTCAGCTGCTTGTACGTTATATAGATTTCTAATCATGACGTAACGAATGTTTGTGCAGAATGTAGTGATAATTTGGACTTAATTCAACTTGGAAAACATTGAAAAAGATTTGCATTTAAATCATTTCGCTTTTACTCTAATTGTTAAGGTCAAGTCAAAATTGAAATATTGACAATTTACTGTTTTATTTTTTTATGCTAAGTTTTTAAGATTTTTATCACAAACAATAAGACGGAATAAATAAAAATAACGCAATGGAACTCTGGATGACTAATGAGGAAAACAAAATTAATAGTTCCCGTATTTATACCGAACTCATATGGAATCTCCATGAAACATTCAAAAATACAACCATATGATATTGGTCTGTATAAACATGAAAAATGAAAGGCAACTTACACTATAAGATATATTAACATTTAAATTTTTAACAAACTACTGAAAAAATAAATGTGTTATTTATCATAAGAACTGCTATGCGCCATAAATATATATATAAACTTTTTAACGAAGGGTAGTTGGGGCTTGTAGTTGTCATGATCTGTGAAGATCTGCAGTCTCGTCATAAGAACCATTGCAATAGGTAGACTTCCTATATGGGATGTACCTAAAAGTTATATTTCTTAGAAGTTTGCTGACTGGAAAAGAGTACATATCTACAGGTCTTTTGTGTTAACAATCGACCTATTGAATTGAAGAAATGTCCTTTAAAAATTTGAACATCCTCCTTTAGAGGAGGAACACGTAGTCTGTCTCTTCCAAAAATAGAACCCAAAGAAGGAAGCTCGCACATATTCTTTTCCAAAAAACGGAAGAACTCGTGAATTATGCATGACACATTTCAATGACAGAACGTATCCTCCTCAGACAAACTGAGAAGTTGTGTTCCGCATCCCCGAAGAAAAACATACAGTTCGGAATACCTGATATATTTCCACTCTTTTGTCAATTATGAATCCATTTGCATAGATAGTAGCGAAAATAAATCAGATAAAATTTTCAATTAAGAAGTACATCTTTCTTACCCTTATTTCTTACAATAGTCTGAATGTGCTTGTGTTCACAAAATTCATTATTATTGAATACCTCTAAAACATAACTTAGAATTTAGAAATTTAAATCAGATATTGATCATTCAGAGTAATAGATGATATAGAATAATTTTTAATTTTTTCTCCCTTCCCTGGAAAATTAACTTGATTTCTTTGTTGTTGGATTTCCTTTTAACAAGCTTCATGAAGATTATCTATTAAATTTGTTTCTGCATTAAATCCAGATTAAATTAAATTTTCCTCGGAATAAAAACTGAATTTCTGATGTAGCTAAATATTTGAAATCACGAATAAATGGAAAATGTTAGTTTAAATTTATTTTGTGACATCTTGTCATTCGCACAAAACAGTGCTACAAATAAATTGGAGTTTAGCATGTTGTTCTTTAGACTGATAAATTAAATGTCAGCAGACATCTCGGATATCTAACACTGTCATTTCTATGTCTCGTAGTATAATTAAATTTTTCTCATTTTTCAAAGGGAAAAGTTGTTTCAAAAACATTTTATTTCATCATTTCTGATTAAAAAAATTCACTGATTTATAGAAAATATTTTTTATACATTTCAAGGAACATAAATGGAATGTTCCAAATCTGAGATTGTTTGTCTAGAAAGAGATATTCTATTCTTTTGATCAACGCGTTTTCCTTTTCAGTTTAGCATATTTTATGCATAAGTTAAAAATGAAATGCTGAAAGAATGAGTAACTCAGAATGCTGAATTTGACAAAGACGAATGATATGGAGTCTGTTACTTTGCTAAAATTCCTGTCTTGATTTACTTGCTGAAAACTCGTTTCATTTCGATTAAATTGTAGTTTCCTGAAAATAGAGTTTCTGGTTTCTTTAAAATAGATACTTCCAGTTTTTTGAAATTATTTTAAACCTCAACACTTGTATCAATTATTTAATGTTCGTTCAGTGAAGATGGTCTGCAATCACAAATATTAATAACGAATAAATTTCGGGAAATGCCATAAATCAGCGAATGAATTTTAGAATTTGACATTAAACAGGTCTCTGTATAAAGTAACTTGTTTCAATTATATACAATACTAGCTGATACCCGCGACTTCGTTCGCTTAGTATAAGTATTGGATATTTTTATAAAAAA
This sequence comes from Araneus ventricosus, assembly GCA_013235015.1. Classification (NCBI taxonomy): domain Eukaryota; kingdom Metazoa; phylum Arthropoda; class Arachnida; order Araneae; family Araneidae; genus Araneus; species Araneus ventricosus. Next base: position 9,073 of record BGPR01050289.1, read on the forward strand.
ATATTTTTTAAACGAAATCCTTTTATCGTCTGAAACGTTTAATTAAAATGAAAACATCAAGTAAACCAAACGATTTTTAAAAACCTCGAAAACTAGTTTTCCTAGTAAGTTATTTATAATATTTTAAGAATGAAATGAAATTTTATTAAACATTTTGGCGTTTCAGTTTGATTTATATAAAAAATCACTCCACGGAATTCCAACACAAAATTATCTGTGGATTTCTTTTTATTTTCAATAAGAAAGATTTGTGGCACGAAATATTTTTAGGATCTATTAGTTTTTGAAGACTATCTCAAACGATTATTTGAAACAGCAGAAAGCTAATTATTTCAAAAGTTATTAATAATTACTGAAAAATGTCTGTTTGCTTTATTTGGTTTAACTCCTTAACCAAATTCCAACCATCGACTTACGTAATTTTCGCTATTTAAATCCGCAATATAGTCAATGTAGCAATTAATTTTAAATACAAAAGTCACTTGGACGGACGCACCCTAAATGTCCTAAACATTCTTTACCATCTTAAATAGATTGAAATAATAAAAAAAATATTCCAAATAGGTGGTGTCGTCTAATTAAGAGATTAAATAAACCACAATTTTAACTTAAATCATATCTTAAAATTTCAAGTATGATCAATTATTAAAATGAAAACAAATAAACATTAATTTCTCATCCACCTTAAAATTAGGGAAGTATTCATAAAGATAATAAGTAAAGAGAAATTCAGTGTTCGTGTGAGAACAATTTCGGCCATGTTGTATTCCTTAACCCAGTAAAGAACAAGTAAACCAGAATCTATGTATTACAAATAATACTGTAACGTATGCGCATTATGCAAACAGCTGCGAACGACATTTGACTATGTTGTATCTTGTCAAATACATAATTTTTTTTGTAGGAATATCAGTCTAGGAATGTAGAATATGAGTTGTGGTTTTTACTAGTCTTTAGAGCAAGCCTTTAATCAGAGATATTTTTAATTGCTTTTCTGCAAACTATGTAGCAATATATTAGTTTATAGTTTAGCGGGAGTCGTCTTTCTCAGTGAACTTCGGTTGTGAGTTGAGTTTGAGAAGTTGTAGTACAACATATAAGCAGAAGCAGACTCATCTTATGAAATAATGTGCAAAGATTTTCAAATTATAATCCTATATCTGACACGAATAACTTTCACTCAAGCACCGCATCATTCAATTATCAGTGCTGTTAACGTTCTTCTTGTATCGGTGAAGGAGCTCTTCTGCATGTACCAAGAAAGAAATGTCACAGACGATAGCATTAAAAAACATTGTTGGAAAATGTGTTTTAAACATTTTGAAAATTAATTAAAATTAAACAGAATGTTCAGCATTCGAGAATTTTTTACAGTTGTTCATGTCTCGAACTGATTTTTTTTTAAATTGTTACAGTTCTCCAAAATTTCATATATTATGAACCATGAGTTCAAGAAACCCTGGCACATTTATATTTTTATTGAATAGGAGAAGAAATAATAAAAAAATTCTGAGATTTAAATAATCTCTACAATAATTTTAGCTAAACGCTATTCTCTAATAAGGGTACAACCTGATAATGATCTTCCTAATAATATATTTACGGTGAACTGGAAATCTTATAGAGTTCATACAAATGTTACACAGAATAGAATAGTTATAAAACTGTTCGTAAAATAATAGCAAATTACGATTTTCCAAATAATCTCATATATCTTACAAATACTTTGGAGTAGTGTAAAAAACATTAGAACCTGGAATTTTTTTATTAACCCTTTGAAGCGCACTACCCAAAATTCTTATTTAAAAATAGATATATTTGAATTTCTATCACCTGAAAATAAAAGATTTTCCAAATAAAATATTTTTTGCCTTTAGTTTTTTCATAATGAGAGGGTGTAAAATGAACTGAGAAAGTAAAATGAACTGACATTCGAGTAAATTCACGCTTTAGTTACAAACTGATTTTCGAACATTTTTAGCCATTATTCTATCGATTTAAGCAATACGTAACTGAACGAAGTCCATCAG
>BGPR01050290.1:0-11101 GCA_013235015.1 Araneus ventricosus
CTTTTGGGGAAAGAATCAACAGTTTTCCATGCAATCAAGAGAAAGTTTGGGAAGATTCATAAATGGTATCTTTCATGTGAGAATGAATTGAATGTGATGTACGTATGAACTCTTATGCGAAATTATGTTTCATCGAATGAATAAACATCCTACAATGAAGGTTTGCAGTGGTAGGAATATAAGTTATTGTTCAGTATATTCAAGACACGAAAGCAAACCAAGAAAAAGTAATACTTCATATATAAAATGTACTCAAAAATGTTCTTTAAAAATGTTATTTTTTCATAATATACATTTTTCTAACTATATTACCGAAATTAGTTTAACATTATATCATTATGCTGTCGTTTATACGCAAAAGATTAAAATGTAAAAATCATTACAACGGTTTTTTTTTCTATAAGTTGAATGAAATTTTAATTTTCATGAACTTCTGTTATCTATTGAGTACTTTAAATTTTGAAATGATAGCTTAGAAAAATTGTTTCTTGTTTTCGAGTGACCATGCAACGTAGACCTTCGAAATAATACTGTCTGATATTTGATCGGATAAAAATTCAATGTATGTTCTTTTATAGTTTAGTATAGCTATATTAAAGACCCGTTTTAAAGCAACACGAGGACTATTTGGGGACGCACATCGTAATTTTTAATCATGGTCAGATGACGACAACTGAGAAGACAACCCCTCTCCAAACTTCCACGCCACACCAACAGGGAAGACTTTGGCCACTTCGTATGATTTAGCATGCAACCGACCCCATGCACGACTGATTTTCATTGGAATCGTGTTTCGAGCCTGGAGCCCTCGGACCCCAAAGCCGAGGCCTTACTACTAGGCCACCGCGGCCTCGCTCTTTTATAGGATAAATAATGATTTATGCATGAAAATAGATACAAAAGTTTACAACAAAGAAATAAATATATGGGACATATTTATTTTATTGACCAATGTTTGTAACTTCAAAGTTGTATGATTTTGAACGATACATTTTGATTTAGAAATTTATGTGCATCATGAAATTTCCTAATATTTTTCCTCAAAATTTTAAGATAAATAAAGCAGTTCCGGGATGTTCATTAAATACCTGCATTCTAATAAAATTAATTATTTATTCTACAGGGTCAATCAAAGCGACATTGTGTGAAATTTCATTTAACTATTCAAATCTCATTTTGACTTATTTTTTAAAGAAAAGTTTCATTCAAAGATCTTTCTAATTTTTGATTTTTAAAAACTTTAGAGACGGCCAAGCTATCTAAATTATTCATTTTCTGCTTCAAGCTAAATAAATAGTGCATTACTCTGTATTACATTTCTTTTAAAATTAGACAAATTCCATGACCATCGATTTTTGTTCTGATTAAAATTTATTTCATATATTCACCCTTATCTTAAGTCATTTTTTGTCTAAAGAATTGCGCCTAACAGATTACGAATCAAAGATATAAAACGCAATACGTTTTTGCGATTTTCCAACAGCATGTTTAATAATGCTACTATCTTAAAGAAATAATAACATGCAACCATCCAGCATCAAAATACTTTTACACTGAATTATGTTCCCAATTTCGTCCAGGGACAAATATAATGAGGCTAGCATATTTATATCTAATTTAACATTTTCATATTTGTAGAAAACTTAGCCGTTAATGCATGTTGAAAATTTTTGTTATTGCATTAAAACAGCTGTGACATATCAGACTAAATAAAATTCTCACACAAACATAAAAAATCCGAATTTAGCCGAATACCCGCATTTTCATTGAGATAATATTGGATGTGGTTATGAAACTTTACAACCACATCCAATTCATGCAAAAGTGAATCTCACTCCTATATTAATGGAATAATAGTACCGTGATAGCGATGGGGTCACGTACACTTTAAAATACGTCTACTACTATCCCCATGCAAACGCGAGTTAATAGAAGATGTAAAGATTTAACGTGCTAAACCTTCATAGTGTTAAATTTTAGCATTGCTGAAGATTTTAACAGAAATGTTGGATATTTAAAATATTTTTAATGAAATCATATAATTGGCATCTTTTAGCGTCATTTTTTCTAGGAAGTGTATATAGAGCATGTATTGTAAACATCTACCTAGAGAATATGATGATTTTCTAGGATTTCCTTCCCAAGTCCGAAAAAAGTGTAAATACTTTTATATGTGTGCTAAATATGGTGGGTATAATGGTAAATATTTTATAATGGTAAATGGTAAAAATTCGCTGATAGATAAAAAAAAAATAACATGTTAATCAAGCTGGAATCATTGAATAGATATCTCCTTGAATTTTAAGACACCGTATAAATCGTTTTCTTTGAAGTTAACTAATCGAACTAATCAATGGAAAAATTAAAAGCCGCCAAATCAAACCTAAATAGGCACGAATCGATAATACAATTGGGAAAAGTAATTTTTATTGAAAATCTAAATAATGCATGTATAGCTGTATACATCGAAGCAAAATTATCTTTAGTCACTAGGTAAAAAATAACATTCCTCTGTCTTTGTTTGGCATCGCTTGTTTTATATCTAAAGTTTCGGCAGAGAGTGTTAAATTTAACACACTCTCTAGTAACTTTTGATTGTACATTAAGGATTTTGCATCTTGATCTTTCAGAATGTTTCTCATATTGATATTGGACAGGATTCAGGCCACAAAGGGTATACTTTTGATTTATAATCTTACCCTTGAAAGAAAATTTTGTCCAATTTCGAATCTTTATGGCGAGTGGTCTTTGATAAAGTTCGCCATTCGATTTCTCATTCATTTCTTCCTTTTTGTACATTTTTTACTTTCTAAATTAATTTTTATGTGTTTTAAATATTAATCGTTTTATACTTCTGTTGATGCAATCACTTGAGGCTGTTGCGTTAGTACGCTGAAAGATGTATTTTCATCGTTCATGTTTAAATCTGCTGTTTCTTATCTGTACTTTTCTTTCTTTTTTGGTTTTGATTTTTGTTTGGTATTTCTATTATTACTATGCGAAAGTATACAAAATGTCGAAGGAAAAGAAATAATTTTTCTAACTAGCAAACTATAAACCATAAATTTTTAGACTAAATTAGGAATACAATATAAACTGAAATATTCACCAAAACTCTAGCGACCACATAAACATTTCTCAGTGACTAATATACGGTACATTTATGAAGCAGTTTTTGTTCTCATGTTGATTAAAGCAAATATAACTTTAAGAAAATCGTAATCAACGTCTCCCAACCATCTTATTATCATAAGAGAGAAAATTCAAATCCAAGTTTCCAATCCTGTTGAAAGGTATCAAAGCAGGGAGATTTTTCCGGCATTTGATGAATATTTATTAGTACGGTTTCGTGTTCTTCTTTCTCTTTAGTGCTAGAATATACAGGGGAAGGAGTTGAAGGCATGCCACAGCATTAGAGACAGCTACATATTCATGGAGTAGACGTCTCTCTGATGGTATTGTCTCATCTTGTTATTCGACTCGCATGTATATTTTTTCCGTGTCCTCAATTTGTGCGGATGTCGACTTCCGCGAAACTCAGAATTTTACTTGTCAAAGGTTCTGAATAAAAAAAGCAGCGATGTATATTTTTTATATTTTACGAAGCTGAATATATTGATAAATATCAGGAATAAACACAATCACTGTTTTATTTGAAATAAATTTGTTTTATTTGAGAAGTGTAACTATATATCTTGTTGGTGTCTTTCAACTGTGAATTGGTATTTCGGCGATAAATGGTTGCCGGAATTTGTGAGCGGGCCATTACACACTTTACTACATTCTGAATCTTTATCTCAAAACATGTATATAGTTTGTGTGTGTGTGATCGTGGAAATAAATGTTGCGTTCGTGAACAAGGGTTCTGCTTTAACCCTCCGAGCGACGCAAACGTCTTTTTCCGTTTTTCATGTTCAGTTTATAAGCAGATAGCTCGTATTTATATGAATATTTTCTTAAACAATCATGGATAAAGCATTCTTAAGAATTCAGAGATATAATTAAATACATAAAAGATCGATTCCTTTATTTTAAAAGCTAAATTTTCTAACCTGATAGCTAAAAGTTAAAAGTAATTGGGCGCTCAGAGGATTAATTTTCTAATTAAACGGACGTTACATTATTCTCCGTGAGTTTGGACGCAAACATTTCTAGTTGAACAATTTTGGCCTTAAAAATAAACAATCTTTAGTATTTTAACATGTATGTTGTTGATTATGTGATAACATGTATGCTGCCAAACAAACGTGCTGTGGCAAAATGCATGTTAGCTGTTTATGAAATTGCCATTTTAACCCTTAGTTGGAGGGGCTGGCGTACAAAGTACGACAGTGCATTATTTCTTGCTGTTAATTTTCGACTGTTCCTCCCTTACTCCTCTAACCTGATAGGAACATCTCTCGAGTACACTGCGTCTAGCTGATTGGTTCAGTCTGACTTCTGCCTTCCAGTCTAAGCATTATTTGCTCTCGCGTGACATCGGCGAACTCAGTACGCCAGAATCTCGTTTGCTGCTATCAGATTCTAAGACAAAGACACGAGGGACGCAAGCAAAAACACTCATAAGTTAGCTAGCGTGAGAGGAATTTCGACTCTTTCAATGAAAACTGCCAAAACTTTTATACATCTGGTGACCAACTCACGATCGACAAAAATTTCAACCCCTTTCGTGGGAGATGCCAATTTATTTAGTATATACCGAATAAATTTTCTTCTTTTTCTATTTTATCTCTCATTCTTTTTCTCCATTTTTCCCTGTGATGTGATTCCTCGACAGATTAAAGAATAAAGAATCCTGAATAGATTAAAGTAAAAAAGTAAGAAAAGAGGTAGAAATATGAAGTAGAGGGTGGAGAAAATGATCTGGCGTACTCTATACGCCGCCCCTCCCAAATTGCCTAGAAAAGACTGACTTTTTATTTAACATGATATTCCTGCTTACGATATCATAGTAAATATTTCAGTTCTTATTAAACATATGATTTTTGCTAATTAACTACATTAGTTAGAAGTTTCATAAATATGAATATATCCGTGTTGCTCCCCGGTGAGAGGTTTATTAATACAGACCATAGATGCGTAGAGTTAAATATTAGAGAGAATATACCATTATGTAGTGAATTACATAATCGGATATCAATATCTTGAACTGCAGCTAAAACTCTTACCAGTTGAAAAGCGAAAAAAAATTCACAAAAATTCTTTTGTCTCGAAACCTCTAAATTATAGAAGACCTTTTCAAGTTCAATGTCTGTTACTAATTGTTTAATTGCTAATAAAAAGATTCGTTAAAAATTACCGCTCTCTATATGTTCAAATATTCTGCCGAAATTTGATTTCCAATCAAATATTATATGTTTTTCCACCCTTTAAAACAAATAAAATATTTGAAAGACTTTTTCTTTCGCTGATATTTATTTTTATTTATTTATAAATTTATAATAATGCGTGCCACAGAAACTCCAATTGCAATCTTCAATGTCGGAAAAGAACATCAATCACACAAAGATTTTAAAAATTGCTAATGTTTAAATTTAAAAGCACTAAAGAACATATTAAATAGTTCAAGATTTTTACCGGATTTCTTCTTTTGCGAATTCGTCGAAACGCAGTTAATATTACTTCTTAAAAACATTAGGCCGGCCTAAGAGAAAGATCTATAAGTCTAATCAAAAGGAAAGCGAGAGACGACTTAAATTAGCAGAAGGATGTGTCTTACCCCTACCAACAGCATCTTCATTACATATCTCATCTTCTACATATATGAACAAATTATTAGTACATGCAGAAAAGGCATTATTATAACTTAAAGCAAAACAATTCGTTTTCTTTTGTTGGATGTTTACTTCGCTTAAAATGAAGTGTTAATACTTTTAGCAGGTCTACGCCAAACGCCTTTACGGCTGGTTCTAGATACCGGGATAATCGCTACATGTATTTGAAATGTATAGAAATGTTATTGTCAACTATTTGAAGTTCAAAATAGAATGGAGTTTCTACATTGCTCCTTTACCTCCTGCATGAGCACAAACTATTAAGTACAACCAAGTTTGTAGCCAATTTAATTTAGTTCGGATATAATAGCGTCTCGTCTTGAAGTTTCGCGAGGGATATTTTGAGATGAACCTTGCAATTTTGAATCGTGGTAAGATGATGAGGACGACATCTGAGCCGACACCCTTCTTCAATAACATTTCCAAGACTTATTTTTGATAATTCATTTTATTGCATTTTTTACAATAGTATTAGTTCAACGCCAAAACAAATGAAACTATTGTTGCAAAAATTTCACATTAAGTTTTAAGGATAGCCAAAATTTTCTCCTCTTTTTGCTTTCTTTTTTCTTATTTTGATGATAGGCTTTAAGACTAGCACAACTTTCAATTTTACTTTTTGCACGAACATGGGGAAACAAAATTCTGTAACCATTTGAATCCTTTGTGTTTTCTTCTGTCCGCCATTACCGATTTTGGGTTCGCGCACCCCTATCTGGTCCTTCGTGTGCCCCCAGGGGTACTCGTACCACATTTTGGGAACGTCTGCCTTAGAGGCCCGGACATTTACCCATAATAATAAGACGCGGGTGGCTCTCTAAGTACGCTAACTTGTTTTTCATTGATTGTGCTCCTGTACACCCAAGTAGCATAGCTTTTTTTATTGAATACTATAATGTAGGATCCTGAAATGTTAGTTTTAACATTGTTTTGCTTCCCGAAAGGTAAAAAGTACCTATGAATGCCATAATTTCATTACTCTTTATTTAACTCATAGTTTGGTCACTGTTTCCTTAGAAGCCTGCAGGCCTATTTCTCATTATGTAGAAATTAGTATAATTTATGAATGAATCAATAATATATGTGTAGACGATCTTCAAGGGGACGATATTTTAGTTATAAACATCGATAGAATTTTTGGGAAAGTTGTCCTAAAATGTTTTGACGAGGGGTCTTCGATAATTTACTTTTTACAAAGAATTTTTTTTATCTCTGAATCTCCGAAAATTTCTTGATTTTTTTTATCTTTCACAGTTTTTGTTTTATAAACAGCTTCAAAAAATAATAGATCCGTTATCGCCTGATCATCTTCTGATAAATCCTGAATGTATTGCAGGCCATTGACTTCATTTTCCGAGTTTGATAGAATATTTTCCACGATATGCTCCTTATTATTATTGCTGATTCCTAAGGCTATTGAAATAAAGGGACCTGAAAATACGGCAACGTCCGAGCTCCTCTATGAAAGATAAGGGAAATTCACTTTCCCCCTCAAAAACCACAATGACAGCTGACATTGTCTGAATTGTAAGAAAACTCCCCTCTTCCTCAAACACATCTGGGCGATTCCACTAACGAAAAAAACACGAGCCGCGGGTGTGAAATCAATCTTAACGAAAAGAGGGTGGAATTTTCAGAGTGACATTCGGACGCTTCGGACGGCTATCGTCTTTTGCTTGAAGAGACGTATGGGATTGTCCCTTATCGATAGAGTTAATAAAGTCACAGGCCTTCCCCTCATCAGAAAAAACTAAGAGATAGCGATCAGAAGGAACTATTTGCTTGTTTTTGAGGCGAAACATAACGGCACGGGTGGCGTACTGAGTGCACCAAAACATATCTCTTTTAAACAAATGATGTGTAAAGAGAAACTGACTGCCCAGCAACCTTTGCTCCTGGCTTTCGGGTGTTTAGAGTGGTTGATGGTAGATTAAAGGGATGTCGGCTAATTAATAATAGCTGCATTGGCATTTTTTCCTTGACTGGCGCACTCTATACGCCAGCCCGTGACTCTGAGGATTAATGATTATCATAGAGTTTATGATTTTCTGAAAAGCATCTTGTATAAAATTTTTACCTTAAACGTATATCTTTTTTGTGAATAAGCATCAAAATGTTATCTCTACACTGAATTATGTCCCTAGTTCGTCCAGTAAAAGTTACAACTAAAACATATCATATTAATCTCAATGTCTAATTTACAATTTCGCCGCTTAACAAGCAACTCCACCTATCTCAATTTTAAAAATCTTACAAGATAAAGAAAAAACTGGATTTGTCGCAACCAAAAACGAATATTTCGAAGGGTTTTTTTCACATCTCCTATGAACATGCAGTCTCATGTGGGTACCAGATGTGAAAAATATTCAGAAATATTCAATAAGTTCAATTCCTATCCAGCGGCAGGCGCACCTTTGTCTGAGAATGTCTGACCTAGAGCAATGTTACAATAGAATGTTAGAGACTATTTTCTGTAACGCGTCAGCTTCTTCCGTTAGCTGTGTGACGTCGTGAGACCACGGGTAGTGTGAATCAACAGCTAGACTAGTATCAATTCTAATAATTTTTATTTTAAAGTTACTCGAAGTATCTTGGTTATTATAGATAACAAAATAAGCAATAATGTATGTAGAGAATATTATAGACGTGAGTAAAATTACAGGATGGTGTTTGAGACAGCCTCTGCAGGTAGAAATAACAGTCACTCAGAGCAACGGCTCTACTTAAAATCTATTGAAAGTTAAATAAGTCCTCATGCGCATCCGCTCATCTCGAATAACACTCGAACAGTTCAGATACGAGAGCTATGTTCTCCTAAAACAGTTAAACAGAAGCGTACAGCTTTTTAACTCTGCTTCTCTCAGCTACACAACTGGCCGCATCGGACCCAGTTATTTCTAAAACCGACCCGAAGATCCAGCACTCAAAACACGATGCTCTGATCGGATCAATAAGTGATCGACGATCGAAAATCAACTCTCTCCTTTTCTTTCTTGCCGCAGCTAAAATCCTCGTTTTCCCAGGAACGAGGTCCACCCAACACGTGACAGTTTCCGCCCAATTCGTGAGGGTTGGCTGACAATTCGGTGATGTCCATCAATGTGGTCTTCCTTTCACTAGGCGATTGATTTAGGTCCAGTGACAGTCTTGGCTATTAGCGGTCTGGTCTATGGATAGTCTCGTCTCAGTTCAAATGAGAACGGACATCCATCACTCCTTCTTAATTGGAAGTTCCGAAAAGGCTTTGTGTGCCAAGTGTCACTAGATATGGAGTGCAAAAATCTCTTTGTGCGAATTCTCCTTTGTGGAGTTTTCCGACAGTCCAGGTGGCTACTTTGGCGGGTCCTATTTTAGCAGCTCTTCTGTAATCTTCACAGCTGCTAGAGCTGCGACAGACCCTAGTGGTAAGATATCGGCCTCAGAGCCGGAGAATTCCTGGTTCGAAACCCGATTCCACTGAAGATCTGTCATGTATTGGACCTGTTCCACTTAAAATCAGACGTAGGGGGTCAAACGCCCTCCATTTGGTGTGGTGCATACATAGCCCACCCCGACTCAGCCTACCCTAGTGGGTATACGGCGAAAAGAGCCGGAGGGAAAGAGAACCAAACATCGGTCCAGCCACCAACGCATTTATTAATATCTTCCAACTATTTTTACAAACTTCACCTTAACATTGGTAGAAATTAATTAAATAGAAAATTTTTCAGATTACATTTCTTTCATTTAACTACGCCAGTTCCACAGTCATCATCAAATAAAATGGAGCAAATATGCCATAACACAAGATAAATCCACTATAAAACATTATACAAAGATTAACTGGGGAAATCAATGTCACATTGAGCCAAAAAGTTACACATTACAATAATCCGCCAATAAGGTGCAAAACAATTACGCATAAAATAGTTAAATTAAGCCATTTAAAAACACACAACAAACCACACCACACCACAAACAATAAATACATCGCACAAACACACACAGGAAAAATTCTCTTAGAACAAAACTCGTTAAAATCTGAACTTTCAATCCAGCTTGTGTTGTGCGGAAGTTTAGAGAGGGAGCGCCAGCTCAAGTGTTGTTCTCGTCATCTGACCACGGTTCAAAATTACAAGGACCGTCCCAAAATAGTCCTCGTGTTGCATCATAACGAGGCGTTAATATAACTAAACTAAACTAAACTAGAACTGCGACAGAACCGCTGCCAGAGCAGTCTCGTTGCAGACGCAACAGAGAACTCTGGAATCAAGGTTGCCATGTTCGCTCATTTTCAAAGACCTTGACCTAAAGAATTTTTGTTTGGACTTCAATATATTTTTGCGTTTATTTTCTTTCACAAATAATATAGTAACTAATTTTTGTATTTGATTGCACTTTATATAATATACTTTTGATGTTACACTTTTGAGAGGAATAGAAAGAGGGTAAAACTAATTTTGAAAAAGGTAGTTTTATTATTGAATGAAATACCTTTATTAGCAATTAAGCACCAAACGTGAATATTAACACGTTGGCTCCGTCTCACGTCATTTGACTCACTCATGTGATCCACATCTACTATCTAATTAGATTGGCCCTTTTCTACTGTAGTAGTTAACATGTAGTAAATAAAGGGTCGTCTAATTAGAAGGTCCGAATCACAGACAGGAGTCATCGTAGCGAACTTGTTAACAAGATAAAGAAACACTTTCAAAAATAATATTTAGAACGAAGTAGTGTATTGTATTTGGATATTAGCTGAATATCATCGAAAAAAAGAACAATTCATTCTTGAGATTTTTAGGACATTTTGAAAATTTTTAGCTATCAATTATGCGATTCTGTATTCGATTTTCTTTATATTAAAGAAATTAAAATTTTTGTGAGTCATTTATTATGAGTACGAAATCACTTTTCATTTGTTTTAATCAAACTTAGAAAGTAATATAGCACATTTTTCTTAAGAAGTGAATTGGTATACTTCGTTCGGGCACTTCATTTAGCATTGAAGAGAACAGAGTTTCTTCATTGCAGAGCGGTTTATGAAGACGTCTTAAAGAGAGTTGGAACCCTAAGTAAGGTAATCCTAACCCTGTTACTTCAATGCATTTTTTCTCAAAATCTTTTATAGATTCATGTTTGAAATTTTTTATACAAGTAAATTACATCTGTCTCATTATACTGAAATGAGCTTTTGGTTAATTTGTAATTTTTTACAAATTTAAAAAATATTCAATTAGACAAAGTGAAATTTTATCCTATTTTGACACAAAAAAAATTGTAAAAAATAAAGTTTCTAGTTTTTTTTATAAAAAATCATTTCAGTATAATGAGAAGGATGTACT
>BGPR01050291.1:0-11101 GCA_013235015.1 Araneus ventricosus
GATAACTAAATGTTTTGCAGTTTTTGAATCTAATTATTATTATTGACAAATAATGTTGGTTTCGAAAAGCTTTTAAAAACATGCATGTTTTCATGTACTATAACAATGCTTTCTTTGTAAGTCGCTTAAAATCATATTTTGTTAGTAAACGAAGAAGATGCTTACTATAAAATATTTTTCCCTTGCCGAATATCTGATTTATGTAAACTTCTTTCCTTTCAGATTCAATCAACCTTTCTGCAAGATATTCCGTTGAAGAGGTATCCCAATTATATGATACATAAAAAATGTCCGACGAAATGTCAGCAAAAGTTGATAATTCTAGGATTGTGTCGCGATTAGTGCCTTCCCTTTCTCACATGGCCGCGCTAAAAATAGCTGCCCCACTCTTCTTGAGCGTTGGTATGGAATCTCTAGAAACCGTCTTCGCAAAACTCCAGCAAGGAAATCCGAGAGCTCCCGGTGAAAACAGTGAAGATGATATCTCTCTTAAATCTAACAGAGCAAAGGAACATCTATTATTCATTCCTGGACATTTGAGAGAACACGTGTTGAATGCAGTTAAAGGTTTGCATAATGAATTACTTAATTGCCGAAAGGAACATTCATACATTGGAGCAGACAAATGTTCTCTTCACTTGAGGCCAGATGGGACGATCGACAGAAGGAAAATAGCCCAGGAACTCGTAGCGGATATGAGCCTTGACATCCGAAAGAGGTTTCACATAGCCTGCACATACCACTTTACAAGTCAGATAAGTACTCTGTGGGCAGAAATGCAGGCATCTGGTCACACAGAAAATTTTGATACAGCTGGATTTCATTTTAAGGTATCTGACTACGTGCGGGAACGAATTTTTGAAAAAGCGCTTTAATGTGCAATTTCAGTTAATTTTCTGACTCAATATGATTCAAAACAACCATTAATACCAGTCAGGAAATTTTATGTCACTTGAGATTCAGTAAAATGGGATAATTTAGGTAAAAAAGGGGTAAAATTAGAGCAAAAAGCAAAACACTCTAGCAGAAATTCTAATCCATATATTCAAATTATTTCTCTACACAGCACATTTACAGCTATGGAGAAGGCAATGAACTAGGATCTAAGAAATACTTGCATTTACAGGAAAGTTATGGCCAGTCGAGTATTCTCTTATTCAAAATTTCACAAAATGCATAGGTATAATCAACATTAGGCAGCTCTAAATCAAAAACTATTGATCTCAAAACTATATGTCTAGTTCATTGCCTTTACTACACTTAAGACAACATATATACAAAATTTCAAGGAAATATATAGATAATGTTTTGAGATATCGTGTTTTGCGTAAGTGACTTTTGACGAAATATAAGTTTTCCAAAAAACGCGTTTAAAGTTTTAATTTACTTTTCATTAAAAATAAATTTATTTAACTTCTTTTGAAATTTGTCACATTTGTAGGATATACCTTCTTTATTGAGAATCTTATCATATTTTTTCATTCTGAAAGCCCGTAATTTTTTTCTAGCGTTTTTTGTTCCTGCCAAAGACTGTCTATTAGAAGTGACGATTCTATGGTTATTGAGGTTAAGATATTATTTCAATGTATATGTTGGCCAGGAACTGTTCCCAGTTCATGAAATACTCTTTTAAGATCTTAAAATCAATCATTAAACAACAATTAAGCTATCGATGTCCCAAAACGTGAATTTTGTAACTCCACAAATGTGCATTTTGGGAAAAATGTTCATAGTAGCTAGTCGAAACTCAAAATCTTATTCAAATTGACATGACTTGCAGATAGAGTGTATAATTAATCGAAATAAATAAAAAGCAAATTAATTTATACTTCAGAGTGCGGTGTATTCGGTATAACGAGGGAAAACAGCCAACTTCCGGTTTCGTTTTCAGCTACCGTGCTTCATAAAAAATTGTATATCTCCGTTTCTATTCATCGTAAAAATAAAATAAACCCAGATTTAGAAAGCTAAATAAATGGGCTTTAAAGTAAAACCATAAAACATTTTTGTGAATTTCGACCCAAAACCGTCTTTTAGACGTAGTCAGATACCTTAAGTTCAAGATGCTCGATGGATCCTGGGTTCCCTGGATACAGCTACCCCCTCCTCGAGGATATCCTCGACAATGGATCTGGATTCCAAAGTTCAGCGAGGTACTTACTGCCTTACAGCCGGAAGAAAGAAAGTGGTTTTTAAACCGTTTACGATTTGCTTCAGACGATGATTTTCGTTCCTGCTTGTACTCAGTGACCAAGGAGGAGGAAGAGCAAATAGTGAAGACTCACGCTCGAAGAATACTTCTCCTGCATTTGAAATGGCCGCTGCAAAGCTTGTTTCTGGAAACAGCTGAAAACATGTTTCATTTCATTGGCGTCGAATGTTTTCGCTTCTTGCTGAAGAAGCTCCTGGTTCTGAAGGATCTCAAAGAAGAGGGTCTCAAAGAAGACTGCAATTATAGTGCACTTTTCGAAGAGTTTTGGTACAGGAGCCCTCGCCACTTGAAGGAAAGTGTAATAGTTGACCCATATTTGAGCCGGAGAATGAATTCAAATTTTGATGCAATGAGAAGGAAGCGAAAAGCCGATGAGGATGCACAAATAAATCCTAAAAAGAAAATTAAAAGATAGTTCAAACAGAAATTTTAATAACCATATGTTGAAGATATTTCATTTTTATTCACCAATTCATTGCTTTTAATCATCCATTTGCTTGTATAGAAATTCGTTTTTATGAAATATATTTTATTTTAAATTCCAATTCTGACATCAATCATGTATTGTTGCATTCCGCCCTCTCATTCATAATTTTTTTATCACATTCAATTGGTTTGTTTCAATGACGAAGGACATTCGATGATTTTCATTCCAGATTTTTCAATGCGATTCTATTTTTTGACGCATAGACTCTGTGTCACATTACAAATGATTATTATTTTTATTATGATTGTAAACAATAAATTATGTAAATCAAAAATGGGTGTGAAACAAATAAAACATTGTTCCAATTGTATGAGTTTTATGCCTGATATAGTTTTAATGTTACTAGTTTTATTTGAAGCTTGTGCTGATATTTTTTGGTAATTAAACTGGTGTTAGATTTTTCAATTTGCTGAAGAAAAACAAAAAAGAACTCAAGTATGAATACTTGATTTCAAGTTTAGTTTATTAATAGAACAAATATATATTATATACAAACTATTTATTTAAAAACTTGTAATTTTAAAATATTAAATGCATTTTTATTACTTTTATTTTTTATGTATTTCATTTTAAATGCTCTTTTTTTACCACCGTTGTTAAGTGAATAGAAATTAATTGCATGCGTTGTGGCAAGGTTTCGTGTTCGGAGCGTTTGCATGTTCGAAACCCGATTGAGATCCACCCTGTATTGCTCATGTTGCATGTTAAATAATATGTAGGAGGTCTAACGTCTTCCTCTTAGTGTGGTGCGGAAATTTGGTGAGGGGGTGCCAGCTGAGATGTAATCCTCGTCATCTGACTGAGGTTCAAAATGACGAAGTCCGTAAAAGAATGAAGCAGGGGATTAGATGTGATTTCAATTTATTTTTTTTTTTTTGTATTGTATCGCAACTGTTTCGGAAAGCCTCCGCGCTTTTGCGCATGCGCCGGGATGAGTTATTTTCATCAAAATAGGGGGAAAGTGAAGAACGGAAGGGTGATGTTTAAATTGCACTGAGCGTGATCTAACAAAAGACGCCAGAAATGCGCTCATACGACTCATTGCCTGACGCCCCTTTCCGGTGTAAAATCATCCAAAAGTGGTGGTCTTGGAATCCGTTGCTGAACTATAATCGTTTTGACATTTTTTAAGACAATTGACCCTTCTATGAAAAAACCTTAAATAAAGTGCTTGTTTCAGGCTAGTTTCATGTATTAAGCAAAAAATATAACACCATAAACCTGTCATTACTACAATAAATACAGAGTTGCAATTACTGCGCAATTTTATTACTCATGAACTAACCCAACGAACAAATTTCGATCTTTCATTGACTTTAAATTACTAGAAACTATTTCATTTAGTAAACTATTTTATTTACAAAATTACTCTAAAACTATTAAAAACTTCTAAACGATTAACCCGAGGCCGTCTTCTTGTATTTTCCTGCCTGTAAAGTGTTGTAAACTGTCGAATGCCGCTTTAACACACTGTGCGCGGGATACGAATTGGATGCAATCTCAAATCAGCGGGAGTGGTCTCAATAAACTTTCTCGTATACTTCCCCAAAAAGGTGCTGTTACACGTCCCCCCCCCCGCGGGGATATAAAATTCGAACCTACTGTAACCCAGAATCCAATGAGTATCAGAAGGTATTTTAACGTAGATTATAGTGATTGTATAACGCATCTATCACATAATTCCACTCTTGCCGGCTAAAGGACAAAGTGACGTAAACCTTCCGCGTGCACAGAGATTGCTACCAGTACAGAAACGGATTAAAAAAGCTGAATATGCAATTTGAACGCCTTCTTTTAACAGATTGGAATGAAATTTTGGCACAGATCTATAATTAATGTTATCAACCGCCATACCAATTTTTATTTATCCAAGCCGAAGGGTTTATGAGAGGTGAAAGGAGTAACAATGTGCTAAATTTGGAAGCTGTATGTCGAAGGTGTGCTTTGTACAGCACTCATGAAGGTAAGAATGTGCCAAATTTGGTAGCTGTAGGTCGACGGTGTGCCTCGTACGGCGTTTCGAACGATTTTTACACTCACTTGATTTCGTGCATCACGAAATTTATAGATGACATTCAGTCTATAAACATTGATAAATACCTGGAATATCGCCAGAGGTACACATGATGCAACTCCAGTACAAATCCCCTATTGCGTGACTCATCTCCTAATGTAAATAATACAAAAAATAATTTATTCAGTGAAACTAGGTGATGCTATACTTAAGAGATGACATCCATTGTTGAAATTTGGCTATTGTGTATTCTACAGAACACCAGCGGGAGTGGTCTCCCCTAAACATTCTCGTATACTTTCTTAGTGGAGATTCGTAGTGGAGATACTTTCTCTTTGTATACTTCGTATACGAGAAAGTAAAACAAAAAAACAAACAAACCTCAAATCAAATATCTGTTGCCACGTTTCAAAAAAATATTACTTTGAAGCAGGCACGATAAAATAGGCAATGCAATGAATACTGAAGCGAAAATTCTGCTTTGGAATTGAATTCCCAAGAAAACAATTTATACTACCACAACCGTAACAATTGCAAAAGCGCGTGAATAAAAGATTTGCTGAAATAATGAGATCGGTCTGATTTACAACAATAAAAAAATTGTTAAAAATTGATGCTTGAAAACATTTATTGTTTTAAATAAAATTTACAGCAATAACAGATTGCTACCAATACGCATGCGCATGAGAATCGGATTAAAAGAAATTGAATATGCAATTTGAACGCCTCTTTTTGACGGATTTGGCCCAAACTTTTATACGGACCTACATTCATAAGGATAAAACTGTGTACCAAATTTTATCCATTTAGCTATTCAATTTTTGAGTTATAGCGTTCACATGACCGCGGACATACAAATAGACAGACTTCCCGTTGACCGATTGTGTCCAAAATTTGATAGAAACCTACAAATTATGTTTAAAGACCACATACCAAATTTCATCCCCGTAGCTCTAATAGTTTTCGAATTATCGTGTTCACAGACACACACACAGACATACAGACATAATTCCAAAATTGTGTTTTTCGGACTCAGGAAGGTCTAAAACGTGGAGATCCGTCAAAATCTCGAGTTCGAATTTTTTGACGATTACAATACTTTCTCTTTGTATACTTCGTATACGAGAAAGTAACAAGAAACTTCTGAATGTAGAATTACATTGAGTGGAACCCAAGCATAGCCTTCTCACTGCGAAAAAATTATCTTATCTAAACTTGGAAAATTGAAATTATATCGGAAAAAAATGAAGGTAAAAAAGATGAAAAATGTTCTGCTGCTCTTATGGGTCTGGTTTGGAGTCTGAGTATTTTTCCCCCTCTTATTTCGACATCATCTTCAATATGGCACTACTACTAATAATCTGCAGCTCGTCCGACACCAACGATGGAAAGAAAGAAACCGAGCCAGTAAGCAGAAAATATCAAGAAAAGTAAAAGACCAAAAAGAAAAATCCAAATTAAAAAAAGAAGAGGATGAAAGCATTTTTATAGACTGCAGATAGATTCCCATCTAGTTTTTAATGCACAGAGAAATTCTAAAATTAAAAGAATCGACAAGAAGAAAATAAAAATAAGAAACTACAGCAACTGCACGGAAAAAAAAATCTATTTTGAACGTAAAGTCTTTTTCATTCAAAATATCGTTTTCATTCAAGTTTCTTTTTCATGGTTTAAACAGAGTACATGCATTGTCCGGGTCCGCTGTCCGCGCGGGCTGAGGAATTTTTTCTTCCTGGGCTCGAGCAAACCGGCAGAAAGGCGGGACCACCCCTTGTTGTAATTTGACCACTGCCCACCCACCCCTTTCCATCCGTACCTGCATGCAGTTGTAAAACTGACTGGTCAATCTAACTAGCAAACTATTCGTAGAGGAAAGGACAAATTCTCTTCGGGCCATATTTGCATCGCAAACATTTTAAATTTTTAAAATTAATGATGATTAATCTAAATATTTAAGAATAGTGAGGCACCGTTTATACGTCTTTCAAGGGACTGACATATAACGGCGTATAAATGAAAAGACGTATAATCGAAATTTTAATACACTACTTTGATTATTGCAAATTTAATGCTATTTCTGCAAGTTCATTTAAAATGAATAATTTTAGAGTCTTTTAAGATAGTACTAGTATCTTACTGCTAGCACTATCTTATTTTGGGACGGAGCTTTTCATTTTGAACCAGAACCAGATGGCAAGGACGGCACTTGAACTGAACACCCCTTCAGTGGCGGCTCGTGACCTCACAAAATATAATTAATGAAGAGAATAATATTAATGAAGAGAATGTATTTTTAAAAAGCTACTTTATCTTTCAGTAAGCCAAATTTTTTAATTCCAAAGCCAAATATGAAATTACTTACAGCCTTTTAACCTATGCATGTTGCAATTGTTTGAAATCTCTCATCATCTGCATTCTATTCAACACACTTTCATTCTTGCAGCTCCAACCATAATGAAAATAGAGGGCGAAGTGTTATTTTCCTTACATCTCCAAACAAAAAGAATCTACATTTGTCTTCCGGCTTGCCCACGGGGATTTTTTTAAATTAAATTTTCGAAATTAATCCTGGACAGGGAGTTGACATTTTTTTCAGCAATGTACATTTAAGCATTGTTGCTGAAGTAGAAACACTACCAATTGAAACAATGACAGTTATATCGTTAGGTACAATTTGTTGCAACAACGCATTCAAGCATCATTGAGGAAGATGAAATGAACAACCAACAATTGAAACAATATATCAATTACTGTTAACTACAACAATACATTATTAATTGTTTTTTTGTATATTGTTAATTATTAATGTGTTTTGGAATTATTAATTACTTTCACTTTGCTCATTTTTTGCGAACGATCTATTTTGTGACTTTCTTTATTTGATATTTTAAAAAGGCAGGTTGAGCCTTCACTATGACACGGAAGATATTCGAAAGAATCTGACTCAGATTGTAAGTAGAGCTGTTTCATTTTCTTATTCAAAACTCACTGAGACAATAGATTACTAGATAAATGTTATTCGAAATAGGCAACCTTTCTTAAAATATTTGAATAGACATAAGTGTTTTCCATTCGGAAAATTTTAAATATTTCATCAATTGCAAATAATCATAATTTAACCCCAAATCAAAACTCAACACCCTTGAAACTTTTTTGTAATAAAATTAGAACTGGCTGACTGGATACAGTTAGAAAATTTAATGATTGTATCTTCAAATATGTTTGCAAGGTTTATTGCTATTAAGACATAAAATTCATATCTTAGTGCAAATTTAGAATAGCTAGGATATAATTGTCCGTATGTTTCTTATTATAAATTAATTTATAAAAAATGTGTTGTATCTTGTGCTGTGAATGAAAAGTATTCCATAATGTTGTCCCATGTTCGAATGCAGTGAAAAACATCATATTGTCAAAACCCCTTTTAAATTTCCTTGTATACTCTTTCGACCTGTCAGGATTAAACTTAAGGGATTAGAGTTAGTCGATCTGTGCGATTTCTTTTGAGAAAAAGCACACCTTTTAGTGAAAAGCCAACGGGGAAATTTACTTCTGAACACAATGACAGGGCACACAATACTGCCCTATTTTGTTTTCAATGCTTATGCTGTAAGTACTATTTCGATAATAGTAAATGATCTATGATCCTTTCTTGTATAAAAAATTACAAATCTATATATATAAACCGCTCCTTACATTCAGTGAGCTAGCGAAGCTACTAGGTTCCGGCTGCCGCTGCTAGCGAAGCCGTAGGATGTTTTCACAAGTTTAAAAAACTGTCCGGTGCCCACTTTAGTGGGCGCCGATATCGGAAACAGTTGCATACAGTTGAAATTCTACATGTTAAACATGAGAGAGTCCAAAGGCAACCCACAAATATTTTGGTTTCGAAATGATTTAACTTTAAGAGACTAATCTTTAACTGTTTTAAACAATAGATAATAAATTATGCTTAATTAATCAGATTTAACAATGAAGTTTGGTCAATGAGATCCCATGTCAATGTAATTAATCAAATTGACCGAACTGCATGGATAATTATGCATAATAACCGGTTAATGTGGCAAATTCTCATGAATTATGCCCTTTAACCGTCTTATTTGGTTATTATGCATAATCTCCGGTTATTATGCATAATTACGAAGGTTATTATGTTTAATAACCGATTATCCACATTAACCGTAACATATCTACGTCATCGAGTTTATGAGTTATCGCGTTCTGAAATTTGAGAATATACATACCAACAGACGGTCAACTCTTTGCCGAATTTCGTTTGTTACAAAGCGATAGTTCTGGTGATTGCTAAATTCCATCCATTTTGCTCTTTGAGTTTTTGAGTTATCGTGTGCACATGACCACGGACGGACAGACAGATAGACTTCTTGCAGAGAGATGTAGTCCGAAATTTGAGAGAAATCGACAATTTGTCATAAACATCTCATACCAAATTTCATCCTTCTAGCTCACTCCGTTTTCTATTTATCACGTTCACAGACAGACATATTTCCAAAAATGGTTTTCTTTCGGACTCTAAGGCCTGAAAACGTGGAGATTCATCAAAATTTCGAGGTCAAATTTTTTGACGATTAGAATACTTTCTTCTAGTATACTGGAAAGTAAAAATTCCACCTCTTATTCCAAACAACAATTTCTTAATATTACGATGAAATGGAAATAAAATATTTTCAATCTATGCTAAATTTAATCTTTCTTATCGTCTCTTTTTAGCTCAAAATATCTCAAAAATAATGAATTATTTTTAAAAAATTTTTTCAAAAATAAATTACATGCAGCTTAAATATACTATACAATGTGAACTTTAATTAACATAAACTTTCAACTGGAATAACTTCTCAGAGCCTCGGTAGATGTCGCCACCAATGCTTGTAATGAGAGAAGGTATAATAAGAAATTGTTAAACGGCATTTCCACCCTTTATCAAAATATCTTCCAAACCGTCGATTTCAAGCTGAAATTTAATTTTTATTTTTAAGAAATTGATTTTTGTATAGTGAATATGTAACACTATTTTCGTGTAATTCTGGCATCTTTCCTGAAAGTTTTGTTCCTACATGTATTTATAGAAATCTACCGTTCAGCATTTATGTTCCTACTTCGATTGCTAAATTAAGCTGCAAATTAAATTTCATTGTATATTCTGAATATTTTTTTATCGTATATATTTCATCTTCATGCTTTGTTGCTTATTGTTTATAGCTTCAAAGATACTTAAAATCTTGGAGATATGTTCTGTATTTAAGTATCTGAAGTCAATCTTGTTTGTAATTATTTGTCAATTATTTGAATGAATAAATGTTGATCTTTACTATATCAGAGACTTCTTTACATTCTTGGAAGAGACACGTATTTTTCATTTAGAATGAGCCATAAGAATCCCTACGTTAGAATACGTTCAGCTTTAGAATTTAAAAAAGTATTGTATAAGAAGAACAATTAAATAAAACACAAGATGTGATAAGCATGATCTAAAACCATAGAAGAGGAATTTCTCCTCTATGTCTAAAACATTTTAAGAAGAGGAGAAAAAAACAAATGATATGGGGTGAGAATTTTGAAAAATAAAATAAAAGAATTTAAGGAAGGTGAGACATTTGTTGACGCTGGCAAAATCAACCCAAAGCAAGGATAGAACCACGGGTAACGGGTTGTAAGAAGGGTGACAAGCCAACTACACCAGCGGGAACCTGTTTAGGGGTGCACCAGAGTAGTATTGGTAAGAGAAGAAAAAAGGAGGTATTATTTTCTTTCTATACAAGGGTAACACGCAACTTGTGGATGTTGCATAGTTCACACTTGCAACTTGGGGAGAAGGAAGAGACATCTCAACATAAAAAAAGAACCGTGCTGCCATCTACAATTATTATTTGAAAGTAGACTTTTTTTCTGATTTCAAAACACTAGAAGAAAAAAAAAATCTTTAAGGTGTTAAAATACAACTAATTTGGAAACAAAAAAAAGTATTACGAACAATTAAAGTACAGAGAATCAAATAAAATATTACTTCGGACATACAAAACGTAGATCAAATCTTTAAAAAAATTCAGAAATTAACGTTGCGTTTTCTCAACGTCAGTCTTTAATGGGTTAAGACAAAAGGAATCTACCTTCGCCTTCCGAATTACCGACGGGGATTTTAATTTATTCCCTTATCGTTTTATACCCTTCAGTATTTTTAGCGTTTCCCTCGTAGTCAATGAGCGTCGCTTTCAACAATGCGAATTTTAGACAGCGTTTCAAAAACTTTTTCATTATTGATTTCGGGAGCTTCTTGCTGACGATCGTCTATAAAAAAAAATGCCCCAATTTTTTAAAAATACTTCTTTAACGTGAAAATAATAATTTTAATGCTCATTTGTAAGCAAAC
>BGPR01050292.1:0-11100 GCA_013235015.1 Araneus ventricosus
AGTAAGTAAACATAAAAGTAAGTAAACATAAAAGTAAGTAAACATAACATTATGTACAGTTCTTTCATGTTATGTTTGTAAGTAAACATAAACATAAAAGAACTGTAAGTATAAATGTTTTACTGCGAAAAACAGTTACACTGTAAAAATGCGTTACGCGAGTACACAGTAAAAATGTTTTACAGCGAAAAAGTAATCACAATTTTATTTTTTCGTTGCATAGAATGCGATGGCTGAGTCGATCAATACAGACGAATCAAGCATTTTTATGCTACAATGTTTCGGACAAGAGGTTCGAAGACATTACATTAAGTTCCTACTTACATTTCTCCTCTAGGGCCATGGTGGTTTAGTCCAGGTCCCAGACCCGATTCCTCTGAAGATCCGCCGTGTCTGGGGCCTGTTGCACGCTAAGTCAACGTAGGAGCCAAATATCCCCCGCTGGTGTGGTGCAGATGTTTAGAGAGTGGGTGCAAGCTCAAGTGTCGTTCTCCTCATTTGACCGTGGCTCAAAATTGCGTGGTCAGTTCAAAAATAGCCCTCATGTTGTTCCAAAACGGCATGTTAACATAACTAAAAAATCCATTTGTCGCCAGCACAGTATGTTATTGTTACATATGAGAGGAGATTTTCAATTTTCAGCGATTTCCATTGTGTTACGAAATATTTTTCTTGTCCAGAGCTTTCAAAATTATCAAACTATGCTTAAATGTTTCAACATTGAGTTTATTCTGTTATATAACAAATTTATATCATTTTCCGTTCCTGTTCTACGTCATTAACTAGAAATTAATCCCCTTCCCTTAACTGCTCTCTGACTCTTAAACGATTCATACAAATGAACCTAACTAGTAAATAATTCCTTGAGTGCGAAGCAAGTTTGCGAAGTTTATTTGTCTCCTTATCCTACTCTCTGCTCTGTTTAATTCAAACAATTCCAACATTTAAGGTATCTTTTACATTGAACTCTCTATTACACTGTTATGCACTGAAGGTAAATTGATACCACGATGGTCATGAAGACTTCAGTTTTAAACACTATTGCGTCACCTCTAAACACAAAGTAATTGCGCTTTAAGTATAATAATGAATAACAATTATTAAATACTAGCATTTAAATGAATTGCATAAAGCATAATTAAAGTTCAGCAATTGGTAGGAGTTGTTTTTGAAACATAAGAGATTTCATCTACAAGAAAGCTGTTTACACAACTTCAATTGGTACTGGGCTTACTACCGTTCTCAGAAACTATTTTAAAATCTATGAAGAATAACTCAATCAATACTGTGATAATGCCATTGTTAAAGGATGTTTGATATTTTACAATTCAGGCACTAATAACACTGGACCACAAAAAAAATTTTTTTTTTCATGTTGCTTGAGAAAGAAAAGGTTATACCTATGTATTTTTTTGCCCTGATTTCAAATCCATTCACCGTTTTTTTCAATCACCCATAGTTTTTGAGCAACATGGTAACTCTTATTATAAGCATTAGGAAATCATATTCAACTTCTAATATTTATACAAGCATATTAAGATGTGACAAACCTTTACTTTCTTATGTACTTGGCCTGTTGACTGTGCTTGGCTTTAGAAATATCCATTTTCAATGTTCAACAATAGTCGGCTAACATTTTGGGATTCCATTTCCCTTGGTAACAAGCTCCACAATATTCGAGATATCCTGATGGAACCGTTCACCATGCTCATCGCTTACTGATCCAAGGTTTTAAGGGAAGCATTATAAGTAGGAGTGCAAGAAATAGATTTTCAACGAAATGTTGCACCCCATGGTTTTGTAGGCCTTCCAGCTTTAAGGTAGGTAGGAAGGTAGTTTCCAGCTTTGTGATTTCCGAGGAAGTTTTTTGCTAACTCCTTAAACGATGTCCATGCTGCGGCTTCCTTCTTAGTCAGTTTACTCGCAAACACCGAATCCTTCATTAGTTGTCTAATTTGAGGCCCAACAAATATGCCTTCCTTAATTTTGCTTCAATCACTTTTGGAAACTTTAGACGTTAGTACTGAAATCCACTTCTTCCACAGTCCATCACTTTAACTAGATTCTTCATCAAACCTAATTTGATGTGCACCGGAGGCAAGAGAATTTTTTTCTGAGGCAACTAGTGGTTCGTTCTCTACATTCTTCACACCCGGTATGAGAAATTGTCGCTTGGCCACACCTCCTTTATGTAGTGATTTTTTCTGTCCCTGCTATCTCACTGGCACAGAAAGCAAAAAAACGTGGTGTAACCTGCTTGCAATCCAACTAAGACTGCAATCACTTTCAAGTCGGCGCAGATATGCCAAGAATGCTTGCTGTACTCAATACTGGACAACATATGCTTAAAGGTTTCTTTTATACTAACATCATATCTTACAAGGAATCGAAGGGTGCGAAGCTGACCTTTGAAGAGTTTATAAACAAACACCATTCTTGAGGGTTGTGTTGTAGTCCTAGAGCCTTAAACAGCGAGTCAACATCATTACAAAATATCACATCACCATCTTGGCAAAATCTTGCCAAGATGTCTCATGCATTGAATCGTATTTGCGTTGCAGGATTCTCGATCCAAAAACGCCTGTTATAATTTCTGAAATACAGCCTTTTCTTTATGAAAATTATATTTGTAAGAGCATTTCAAACCCAATCATTATCTTCTTGGTCGGCAATTAATTTTTTTCGGAAACTATTTTTGACACAAGATCCGACATATTTCAATGACATTTTCTATGTACATGTAAGCAATTACGAGTAGTGTTGTTGAAAAACAGTATGTTATAGAGGTTTTTCGAGATTATATTCGGGTTCAGTGACCATATAAACACCATTATAAGTTAAAATCTCAAAGGCAACAAAAAAATATCTTGGCTACAACATTGATTCAAATAAAAGAAAGGAGTGGACAGAGGTTTTGGTGCGAGTTCATGTTGCATAAAATTGGAGGGTGATAGACAAATTCTGATTGGTTTTTCGAATTCAGAGCGTGGAAGTACATAAGAATTAGCTAAAATCATACGGGCAACAAAATGGTTGCTGTCCAGTGTAATATAATAGCCCAGATCTCTCGGTAACGCTCTGACGTCAACAACAATAAAACACGCACCATAGGACTGCGAGACGTTAAACAGCATTATTTCATTGTTAGAGACCTAAATTTCAGTAATTTTAAATTTAAAAGAGTAATTGTCGTTCTAATTTCAAATTTAATATCTCTAAAATAGTGAAATAAAATTTGCTATCGATTGATATAAAATTTATCTCGCTATGAACAACAGTTCCCGAGAAATTTTAAATTATATTAATCATATATTACAAATGAATTTCCATTTTCTAATAGAAAGTAGTAAATTACGTCAGTGGTATATCATGCGCGTGATATAGTTTGGACGCCACGATGCATCTCATTATTTATTGTCAATCGTGATGATATAATTTGATAATATTTTTTGGCAACGTTTGACAAGTAGAGAAGTGCTTTGTTTTGAAACTAGATTTTCTATCTAACTAGATTATATCTACTAGATTTTCTCGATTGTTTTCAGACCAAGAGGTTTTTTGAATAAATATGCAAATTAAAAATATATATTTCCTGTCATAAAACGTATGTTTATTTTATTTGTTTTCAATCAATGTTAAACATTTCTCTCGCATATATATCTATTTAAACACGTCAAATTTGACGGGAAATCTCTCGAATGAATAAGCAATTTCCACCCGTCATACCATGACGGGTTATTTTTCTAGTCAGTAATAATGTCTGTGTAGTCAAATTCAATAGAATGTACCATAGTATTATCAAAAGAGCATCCCACAGTTGTCTGGCAATATTTTTACAATATGTTATATTTCATATTGTGTCAAAATAATGTTAGTACCCGTGATCTGATAGTATATTTGTGATGTTTATATACTGAAATCAGAGTTAAATTAAATTTAATAAAAGTTTTTGAAAGACACACGTATATTAGTATGCTAAAAAGTACATTATTTCATTTTAATTATTTTCTTCTTTTTAGTCATTCATTTATAATTCAATATAAATGTTATGGAATCTTGAAATTATTTTTTCTCAAATTCACTACCAAATGGAGCCACTAATATGGAATCAAAATTTAATCAAATTAATCAATTAACCCTTCGCTAATCAAATTAATCGATTAACACATCGCTAATTAAATTAATCGATTAACGCTTCGCTAATTAAATTAATCGGTTAACCCTTAGCGTGGGAGATGGGTGTCCCCCATCAGTTTTCAAAATGCTGTAGTTTAAATTTATTTTTTGTTTCGAGGTCAGTCTGTGGTATGGAGGTTTACAGAGAAGCAGCCGGCTGATGTGGCAGCCTCGTTACCTAAGCGCTGTCGAACATTGCAAGGGCCGATCGAAGTTACAAGAAAATAAAAACGTTTTCTGGAAATTTTTTAATAATGTTATCTGAGTTTCATACTCATCGTTTCGACAAACGAAAAAGAAATGCAAGCAAACTATCAAGAAAAAAATGAAAGCTGGAAATCAACATAGCGCTTTCCACTAGAAAAAGTAGTTATCAGAGATAAAAGTAGTAGTTTGTTGAAAAAATGCATCAGACTTTTTCTTTCTTTGAGTATTTCAACGTTCATTTTTATTTCAATTTATAGGACTAAAGTTATGCTTCATAAAATGACGTAATGTGTTCGACGGATGTAATCGACAACCTTTGCGTTTTAAGGCTCTACAACGATCTCAGACTTTCTTAATGGAGTTTGATACTACTAGCCCAGTGCTTCAAGAACTTCTCGCAACCATTTTTTAAGAAGGAACAAGATTTTTCGAAGACATTTTTATTTAAAACTTTTTTCTGACGAAGCCCTTTGACTGTGACAGTAAAGCGAACGAGTAAGATTGAATGACTCTTGCCAGTTATAATTCTGACACTGCATATAAAGTTAATTGAAAATTATTTTAACGCAAGTATTGCTCAAAATCAATGTTGTGTTTAAAATCGATATATTTCTGATTTTTTTTTTACAATCTGAGCAATTTGTGAAAATTCATACACAGTCAGATTTTTTTCATTCCCAAAATTCACCTTGTCACCGCTTAAAGTGAACATACAAGTTCCAGATCGCAATGCGCAACTAATTTCTTTAGAGCGGTTAACTTTTTTCACTTTTCGACCAACAGCTACGACACTTTACCCATACGAAAATGCCGTTTGGATAAAACAAATACGATAAAATAATCAAACTCAGTAAAATTGGGCCTAAGACCGTTTATCTTTGGGACATACATATTAGGGTGAATCGCTCTTCTATGGAGAAAAAAAATTATTATTAATCAAAACCTACCTATGCGGAAAAGATGTTCTATGGTATGGAGATTAAGAGAAAAATAATAAAAAAAATTAAATTCTAAATTTAATACTACCGAAAGGGGGTTGAATTTTCAAAAAACCAGCGGGAGTGGTCTCCCCTAAACTTTCACGTATACTTTATAAGTGGAGATTCGTCAAAATCTCGAGTTCGAATTTTTTTTGACGATTACAATACTTTCTCTTTGTATACTTCGTATACGAGAAAGTAAAACAAAAAAACAAACAAACCTGAAATCAAATAACTGTTGCCACGTTTCAAAAAAATATTACTTTGAAGCAGGAGCGATAAAATAGGCAATGCAATGAATACTAAAGCGAAAATTCTGCTTTGGAATTGAATTCTCAAGAAAACAATTTATACTACCACAACCGTAACAATTGCAAAAGCGCGTGAATAAAAGATTTCCTGAAATAATGAGATCGGTTTGATTTACAACAATAAAAAAATTGTTAACAATTGATGCTTGAAAACATTATTTATTGTTGTAAATAAAATTTACAACAAGAACAGATTGCTACCAATACGCATGCGCATGAGAATCGGATTAAAAGAAATTGAATATGCAATTTGAACGCCTCTTTTTGACGGATTTGGCTCAAACTTTTATACGGACCTACATTCTTAACGATAAAACTGTGTACCAAATTTTATCCATTTAGCTATTCAAGTTTTTGAGTTATAGCGTTCACATGACCGCGGACATACAAATAGACAGACTTCCCGTGGACGGATTTTGTTCAAAATTTGATAGAAACCTACAAATTATGTTCAAAGACCACATACTAAATTTCATCCCCGTAGCTCTAATAGTTTTCGAGTTATCGTGTTCACAGACAGACACACACACACAGACATACACACAGACAGACATACAGACATAATTCCAAAATTGTGTTTTTCGGACTCAGGGAGGTCTAAAACGTGGAGATCCGTCAAAATCTCGAGTTCGAAATTTTTTACGATTACAATACTTTCTCTTTGTATACTCCGTATACGAGAAAGTAAAAATGGAAAAATACTTAATTTTGATTACTGATTATACGATTTTATATTCGAAATAATTGCTTTTTTGCAATATAAATAACCAAAAGTGATAATTAGTGAGTAGTATAATGTACATTGCAACATTTTATGACTCAGCTCCCCCTTCCCACACGGTCAAATCTGTCCGGTTACACAACTAGAGGAGTAGGCAATGACTTTGCGTGCTTTCAGAAGTCTTCAAAGGGCGAATTCCC
The DNA here is from genome assembly GCA_013235015.1 of Araneus ventricosus. Classification (NCBI taxonomy): domain Eukaryota; kingdom Metazoa; phylum Arthropoda; class Arachnida; order Araneae; family Araneidae; genus Araneus; species Araneus ventricosus. Next base: position 6,596 of record BGPR01050292.1, read on the forward strand.
TTATGTGATTTCTGTCGTCAACTAGCATTGATATCAGGACATTTTCTGGATGGCCAAAAAAATCAGTTTCTTTTAATAGCAGGGTCAATGACATCCTTCAAATCATTCGAGAAATAACGCGATAGAACGATTGATTGATGCAAATGCTGTGCCATGTTCTTTTACCAAGCTTATATGTTCTTCTATTATGACTTTTCTTCTGTTGTCTTCCATTGATAGAGTCCTGTCTTTTCGCCCATCGAAGTATAAACCAAACTGGTCATGGTCATAATCTTTTATGACCTGAGACAATAGAGTGGTTCTTGCCTTTGTTCTCCCACGCCGAATTTTATTTCTGTCAACAACGTTCAAAACATTGTTTTCTGAGATAATGCCCACATCTTGAAGAGCAGCTGACACGATGGCAGCGCCTGCTCGGTCGGAAATACCAAATCGGTCCAATGTTCTAACTGCAGCTAAAACTTTTGTCACTACAGGTAGTCCTGTGTCCACCCAACCGGCACAGTTGCTGTCATGGCATCAGGCACGGGGACACGGGGCGGCGTTCTGTCACTACAGGTGTGACTGTGAGGAAGATTCCATGAAGTACCACTTCCGACTTATGGAGGTGTGGGAGGATAAAGCAGGAGACAGAAAAAAGATGGGATTGCCTACTGCTCTAGTTGTTTAGCCGGACTGAAAAAATCACTTCCCCAGATCAATTTTATATAAATAATTCCTCTTTTCTCAGCATTCTTTACCTCCCCATATTTTTTTATATACTCCATGACAACTGCTTCAAACGTTCGCTGACAAGGTCTCGATAGCGCAGTCGGTTAGACATGCTTCTCACACCTGGTCAACCCGAGTTTGAATCCCGCTTGAGTTTTGCCTTCGTCAGTTTCTCTCCCTCCTTTTGCATACCTAAAAGGAAACATTAGATTTAAATTATTCTAATACTCTCTACATTTAACTTTTGCTTATTTTATTCTATACTGTTTTCTCGGTAATTTTTAAACATCTCTTTTGAGTCTTAAAATTCCCTCCTCATCTAAATGTTTCTCAAATTTTACAAAATTTTTCTATACACTCGAAATGCGCATTTTTATTTACAATGGACAAAACTATTATTAACTAAAAGCCTGAATTATTTACATGAAATGCAGATGATGGTTCCTACCGATGGCCACAATGTTATTATCGACGGTTAATTAAGCATAATAGATAGCCGAGGTGCTTCCTAAAATAACTAGACTGCTATTCCTTGGCTTGTATACTGCAGGGGGGAATACGACAAGGCAAAGTAAAACAGAGAACCCCTCCCTGCCGTAACATCCGGGTAAAACTGCCTGACCAGTACCGACACTGCGGTCGAAAGCATAATAATCCCCATTAAGCTCGGCTCATTTCAGATTCGGCATCGAAAATGGGCCCTACGAGCTGCACCACCATTATTGTACCCGCCAGAGAAGCGAGATCCCGCTTACTTGTTCGACGGCTTCTCACCCCCATATTTGAGGTCACTCCCCCGGTGGAATAATATAACAGGGCAAATAATAAAACCAGCTACAAGATGTTTAAAGGAAAAACAAATTATTTTCTTGGAGGAAGATGAAATCCCTATGGTTTAAGGGTACAGCCTCTGTGCCAGCGTACATAGACGAATAAATTCTAACAATACAGTATACTTCATGAATTTCCTGGATTGTCTCTCGTGTTTCAGTAGAATCTGAACTCCTTAACTGCCTTGAGCAAACTTTATTAGCGTTATTCGAATAATTATTCCTAAATAATAATCATAATAATGAGCCTTTTGATAATAATTTATAAGTTAAGCATAATGAGCCTTTTGATAATAAATTATTATGAGAAAAGCACCTGATTCCAATGTGTATTTCGAAACCTTTGCTTTGATACTTCCAACTGTCGCGTTTTCATGTCATAACGAACAAGTAAATAATCGCTCAACATTTATTTAATTACTTGTTTCGAAGCACATAAGTTTGTAATTGGCAGCCACGCAATCGGAGTTTAGTTGTATTTCCCGGAACAGGCCTGAAGAGCGAATAATAGAATTAACTGAGGAATGAACTGAAACGAAGGTTTCCCAGAAATTTGCGAAAGGGGCAGAGCTTTTCTCGCCGCCTGATTGGCTGTTGATGCCATCGGCTTTGAGCTTCGTTTGCTCCGAATTGAAACACTCACAAAAGGTTGACGTTGACGAAGCAAGCTCGCTTCACAGTAGAGAGGGATGTGATAGTTGATTGGAGACGTGGAGTTTTATGCTTAGGAAGGAAATGGTGACTTTAGAAACACCCTAAGTCCATTAACCCTAACCCTGTTACTTCGATGCACCTTTTCTCAAAATCTGTTATAGATTCATGTTTGAAATTTTTTATACAAGTAAAATACATCTCTCTCATTATACTAAAATGATTTTAAAAAATTCAAGAATTTATTTTCTGCAATTTTTTTTTGTGTCGAAACAAAAAATGTTAAATGGGCCATTTCGATGTACCTTTTCTCAAAATCTGTTATAGATACATGTTTGAAATTTTTTATAGAAGTAAAGTACACCATTCTCATTATACTAAAATGAGCTTTTTGTTAATTTTTAATTTTTTATAAATTTATAAAATATTTAATAAGACATAGTGAAATTTTACCCTATTTAGACACAAAAGAAATTGTAAAAAATGAAGTTTTGAGGTTTTTTTAGAAGCTCATTTCAGTATAAAGAGAAAGGTGTACTTTACTTGTATAAAATTTTCAAACTTGAATCTATAACAGATTTTGAGAAAACGTACATCGAAGTAACAAGGTTAGGGTTAACGGACTTAGGGTTCCAACTCCCCATGTTTTTATGTGGGGAGTTTCTCCCCCTCCCCATGTTTTAAAACAACATGTTGTTTGTTGTCTTGAAATTTTTCTCAAATAATAAACAACAAGTGACTGTTATTTTTAATGAAAAATTTCTCTAACAATAAGAGAAAAGATTTAAACATTACGAAGAGAAGATATAGATTAATATAGAAAATACTTCTTAAATAGTTCTTTTATTTCGACATCTTATGATTACGGTTACAAGCATTTTCCATTATCAACAGGGTGACGAGGAAATCTCCACCCCGGATCACAGTTTTGGAATCCCTAGTTAAAGGTATTCAGTCAAACAGAAGCCAGTGAAGAAATTTTATAATTAAATACAGTGCTTAAAATATTCTTATTCTTTTTTATTTTCTCGTATACGAAGTATAAGAAACAGTACTGTAATAGTCAAAAAATTCGATCTCTATATTTTGATGAGCCTCTACATTTTAAACCTACCGATACCAAAAAAAACACATATTCGTAATTATGACTGTCTGCGAACACTATAACACAAAAATGGAACGAACTAAACGAATGAAATTTGGCATGTGATCTTTACAACAAAACTGCATGTTTGTATCAAATTGTGAATCCAGCCGGTGACGGGAAAAATTTCTAAAATGTATTGTTCAGTAACGGATTTCGAGACTACCACTTTTGGACGATTTTACACCGGAAAGGGGTGTCAGTCAATGAGTCATATGAGCGCATTTCCGGAGTTCTTTATCAGATCACCCTTTGTAAAATGTAAACTTCTTCCTGTAAATTCCTGTCATAATGTCTTATGTGGATTTGGCTTGCTTTTAAGCTTCCTGCCATACTTTCCTATGCAGATTTAGTTAATTTTTGTGTTTCCAATCTCCTTTAAGAATTTGTGAGTTAAATTTTGAATACTCCTGTATATCGAATATATATATATATATATATATATATATATATATATATATATAATGTTTCCGTGGTTGTAGTCGTTGAAAATAAAACAGGCCGAGTTATTAACTAATTTCTTTTTATTATCAATAGGAGAGTGGTGGATACGTGCATCTCCGTTTAGGTTACAAGCGAACGTGCACAGACAAATCCCTGTATTCTCTCGGATAAGGGAATAACATGGACGCGTGATCAAAGTGAAGGGAATATTGGGTATTTTTAATAAGTTACGTAGGCGTTTCAGGGAAAAAGTCTGGTACCAAAGAGACGCCGTCACTGTCGGCACGTGAAAGCGATTAAATATTCTTTTAGTAATAAACATGCCAAAATGAGAGATTTAATTACTTTTTTAATTTCCTGCTCTGGAGGTAACCTCCAGAGCAGGAAATAGAACGAAACTGGAGTTTAAGAAAAGTGATTTTGGAATACATTAAGACTCTAAAATATATAATATTAGAATTTGGAATAAAATTAAATGAGATTATTACATATATATATATATAACTTTCACAACAAAAAGAATTTGAAAATTTCATTTTCTTTTGTGAACTCATATAATTTTCATTGGATAATACTGAGAATGATTGTGATATTTCAGAAGACCAATGGAGGTGTTTAACCAATCACCATAAACAAACAACTAAATATTTTTTCACATATCCAGTTATTATATGAGAGTAAGATAAACATAATATTTTTTACTACTACTAAAACTACTGTAAAAC
>BGPR01050293.1:0-11100 GCA_013235015.1 Araneus ventricosus
GTTGCTGAACAGTATAATTATCTGTTGAAAGATGGTATTCGCCGAATAGTGTGGCCAGCCAGATCATCGTATCTCAACCCCATAGAGCATGTTTGAGATTGTGGCGCACAGCGTTTTCGGCACATGTGCGGCAGAGCTCGCTCATTGATCTTGAGAAAAACAAAAACTCATATTGAAAAGAAAAAGATTGATATCGTGGATTTAACCATGAAGATTATTCCTTGCAACATTTAGAAAAGTTATATAATAAACCTTCTGTACATTTTTGTAAATAGGTGTGTTGCATTTGTGTATGCTGTATCGTCTTGAAAAATCTATGCAACTTTAGTTCAAATGGTCTTTGTAGTAGTTAATCGGACTTCCCGCTTCATTTGTAAAAAAAATGGCGGATATGGAACAATAACGGCGCTTTCGGATTCAAATTTAGCCGGTTCGCCAAAGCAATGTTTGAGGAAGGGCCATCGCATCGTCAACCACCTCACAGGACCCTCCACGATTTAAAATCATCGCTGTTAGAAGAATGAGATTTATTGCCCAACAACCTCATTTTCAGCATGGTGATTTGTAAAACTGAGCAAAGTAGATTAGAGCGAAGTTCAGTACTAGCCCAAAGATTGTGAGAACATCGACGCTATATGGCGCTGCGGTGTCCTAGTGGTAAGGTCTCGGCTGCGAGGCTGGAGGGTCCCAGGTTTGAAACCCCTATTCCACTGAAGTACCGCCGTGTATGGAGCCTGTTGCACGTTAAATGTAGTGGTCAAACGTCCTCTCGTTGGTGTGATTCACAACACCTACCCCCCCTGCCTACCCATACGGGTGTAAGGCCTGGTAACAGGATAAAGGGGAAGAGTTGGTGCGGAAGCTGAAGTTGAGAGATTTGTGCCAGAACAGGTGTCGTCAGCTTCATCTGACCGTGGTTCAAATTTGAGAGGTTCGTCCCAAAATAGCCCTTGTATTGAATCAAAACGGGGCGTTAATATAACTAAACTGAAAATATCAGGTATCATGTTCTGGCCGTTTTCAGCTCATTTTCATATTTGAAAGAAATTTACTCCTTTTCATGATATTATTAGCTGTCTACTAGTATTGGGCACGTGTGTTCCAAATTCCATTGCAATAAATTGGTTGTTAGTCGATATATTGCGTTTCGTGTTTGTAACGTAGCTTTTGGACATCAGTATAGATGCAAGTATACCACAAACGCTTCTGAAAAAGTGCAATTAATAAACAGAAGTGTAAGTAATTTTTCAATCTTGAGTTTAATTTAAAGTATAAAAATATTAATAAACAATTAAACCGGTTATTTTGGCCGATTGTATGCCTCGTGTTAAATTAAAGACTGTAAAATAGGATATTTATGATTGAATAAAAATAATTAACATTCCATCGTTAAATAATGTTAATTATTCGAAGTTTTCAGAAACCAGTAGAGAATCGCTCAAAATTAATACTCGAAGTTCATACATTTTTTGCTTCAAGGATTTGTCAATTATTTTGATGTTGAAATTCGTAAATATACATTAAAAACTTCAAGAAATTTACTTACATTCTTACAGAAGCCTTCTGTCTGCTTCAGCATATACGGTCGAGTGTCCTCTTTTTCTCCGTATTTCTTACTTTTCTTGGGTTTTGATTTGTCAATCCAACGAGACCAGTAAGAGCACGCGGGTGTTGTTAACTCCAGAACCAAACCTCGGGGAAATGAAGTAGTCACTTTAGGGGCTGTTGTTGGCATCTCAGTCTCTTCCATAAATGCTGAGAAAGGGAACAGCTTTTAGATAAATCAATCATTTTTTGCATAAAATAACAAAAATTCTTTGGGTTATTACATTAATTGCGCGACTTTTAAAATAATTTTGTAGAGGGACGAGACTCATGTTTATGTGGAATGCCGCTGTTGAAGAATTAATTCAATTTCAGGAACCATTTTTATTAGATGGCTAAGTTCCACTACACAGTACATTAAAAGATACAAGACAGAGAACAGCAACATAACACAAGTACACAGAAAAGAAGAGAGAGAGAGAGAGAGAGGCATCATGGGAAAAACCCGGATGGCTCTAGTAGCGCCACCTACCATAACCAGAGGGAGTGACTTCCCCTAAACTTTCTCGTATACTTTTCAAACATTTGTCATTCCCCTTCCTCCTGAGTTGATAAAAAGTTCGAACCAACTGTAACCCAGTATGCAATGACTATCAGAAGGTTTTTCAATGTAGATTATAGTGATTGTAAAATATTGAGGTGAATAACCATATTCAAAAAGATGCGTATGTATTAAAACTTCGCAATATTTATTTTTTTATCAAATTCTAGCAATGCGAGTTCCGTGTGCGGAGAAAACAGGAGAATAGCTTGCGCATGCGCAGCGATTGCTTCCAGTACGCCAGTAAAACGAGACGCTCTAAATGTTTGCTTCCTTACAAAATCTCGCGGCCAGAATTGGTTTTTGGCAAACTGCCAAGTTTTCGGAGTGTCCCTTCTTTGCACAGGCATTTCTACCACTACGCATGCGCATGGAGTTAAACAAGTATGCGATTATACAGACCGACAGACAGTCAGCCCGTTGACGGATTTGGCCCAAAATTTTATACGGACCTACATTCATGACGATAAAACTGTGTATGAAATTTTATCCATCTGGCTTTTCAAGTTTTTGAGTTATAGCGTTCGTATGACCTCGAACATACAGACAGACTTCCCGTTGACGGATTTTGTCCAAAATTTGATAGAAACCTACAAATTATGTCTAAAGACCACATACCAAATTTCATCCCCGTAGCTCTAATAGGTTTCGAGTTATCGTGTTCACAGACAGACAGACATAATTCCAAAATTGTGTTTTTCGGACTCAGGGAGGTCTAAAACGTGGAGATGCGTCAAAATCTCGAGTGCGAATTTTTTGACGAGTACAATACTTTCTCTTTGTATACTTCGTATACGAGAAAGTAAAAAGGAGAAGGCAGTGAATTGTAACCGCTACAATTTCAAATTCAGGAATTTAGATGTTTCTTCAGATGCTGCCATTTGAAGATCAACCAGAAGATTGTATGAAAAATAAAGCCTACCACCGGAAAAGAAAATCTTGCTACATAAAACACGTTTCAAATGGGCGCATTTAACAGAAAGTAAATGTCCGATCTTAATATACGTGGCAGCCGGCCATTTATATATGCCGTTCGTTTAGAGACCCGATTGGAATAAATGACATTGTAGCCATCGCTTGAATTGAATTTCCAGTTAAACGAAATATTCTTATTGTGTAACTCTAAAACTTTGAATTGGTATGGTTCGCCTCTAAGAGCTATGCAACACAACTCATTTTTGTACAGTAAAACTTCACCCCTACACACGGGGTTACCCCTTCACAACGGACACTTTCGTTCAGCACAGAATTTTTGTCCCACTGACATACAGTTAAAATGACTTTTAGGAACAGCCACTCAGACCCCTCTGAGCGGCCGGGTTGGTCGTCCGTTCAACTTAAATGAAATACATTCCCTTCGTCTCTCTGTCGTTGGATCTTTTATTAAGAGAAAAGGGAGAAAAGATGGGACAAAAAATTACTACACATAAAAACAGCACCGAAATCGGATCGAAATTGATCATTCTTTTTCCAATGCGAAGAGAAAAGTGAAGTTCGTGAAAACTGAAGTTTGCCTCGGTTGGACATTCAAGAGTTCATTTGTTCCTCTCAGGCGCCGATTCGGACACTGACAAAGAAGCTGCTTGAAAAACAGATTATATTATTGCCCATCCCTCAATAACTATAGACGAGGCGGTTAGGGATTTATTTTCCCAATAAAAAAAATTACCTTCAAAAACACTGAAAGATCCAAGCAAACGCAACCAAATCCAAAAGATCCAAGTAAAGAAAATGACAGGAGGCTGTCTTTTTCAAACAGCCGCTGATGTTAAAGGCGTAAGATTACTTTACTCACGTGACTCTTTTGCAAGCAAGGCCGAACGTTCCTTATTTTGCTGTTTCTTTTGTTGCTTCCACAATTCTTTTTTTAACTTCTCTGTATCTCGTTTGGCAATTCGTTGGCGTTTCTTCTTTGTAAATTTACATTTGGAGTCATTATTGTATTAAATTTGTCAGAACGAAATTTTCAAATCAATCGCGAAATCTCTCTCACGAAAACGTGGCAAGCGAGAGCGTAAGCTAATTCTCCGCGCGCACCTCATGCGTGTGACGTCACCAATTCATGCGTATTTTTGCCCAACTTTGCGACTCGGTAGTCGCTGACCTACAATTCCGATTTTCAAATTTTTTTTGTGACTTCTCTTGTTACCTTTTATCTCTAAAATAAGATAGTTATATTTTTAACATATGTAGTTACCGAGATATAAAGGATCTCCCATACAACGTTTTTCGGAGTGTGAATCAAACTCCTTCCCGAGACCCCAATGGGAGGAACGTAGTCCTACGTTAAAAAAAACGCACTGAATAAAGTATTTTTTTACTTTAGATTATTCTTTAAAAAATTCGGTTAATCAGATCTAACGAATTAAGGCTAAATATTTATTTTGCGATTCCGAACATAAAGCGGATTTAGAGCGGCCACCTGTCTGAATGGCCAATTTTGGTTGGGCTGGCCGCTGTGGAGAGGTTAAACTGTATTTTACATTTGAAGTATAAAAACTGTCTCACTTACTTCGCATTACTGGTTTAGGAGGCACGACTATTTGCTCAATTTCTGGTGGCGTTTTGCATTCAAGGATTGTTGAGCAAATCAAGGTATTATTGAGACACTGGCACTTTTCGCACCCATTTGTTACAACTTGTCCGGGCTGTAAACAGAATAAGTAGCACATAAATAAACGGAGAGACGGTATGTTTTGTTTTTACGACATGTCTCGCTACGCTTAAATTAAAGCTTAGTACTTTATAAGTAACTCAAGTTAAATGTAGTTGTTTCGTTTAGAGTAAAAATATTTAATCACTTAGATAAATAATTTTAAAACTAATTACGAAAATGTTAGTTATTATTGTTAATTAGTTATAAATGTTAGTTATTGTTGTTAGTCCTTTATTTAAAGGTTAATTGGACATTAATTAAATGACCATTTAACCTTTTATTTGGCCATTTATTTTTAGCTCATAAAATTTCTCTCTAAGCTTTAAGACTAAGACTATAAAGCGCAGATTTTGACAAGTAATCGAATATTTGCACACAAAGAATTTTGTACTCAGAAATTTTAAAAAAATCACTGATAAATACGAGTTAGCCACTTTAGATTTGAAGACGAAGAATAGCAAAAATCGGCTTCACCGATTCGAAGGTTTGTATTAATGGTATTGTAGTATTTAAACTAAGAAGGAAATTGTTTTTGAGTTCTACGATTATTTATAACATAATCGATTTATATGTTCCATAAAAAAAGCTTTAATGTTGAGGTAAACCCTTGGCTCTAGAGAGCCACCGGTGCTATGTTATCTTACGACTATATTCAGATATTTTATGAAACTAATTTTATTCAGCTTAAATTACAAAATATTTAATAAATTTAGTCTATGAAATATACATTTTGTAGATCCATAACTTTTTTTGTATTGTGAATTGCTGATGTTTGTGTTCGGAAAAACATTGAAAGAAAGGAAGTTAGAATTTACAGATTATTTCAACTCATCGTTTACTGTTAATATGAAAATACTTCTACCCAATTTAATTTTTGAAATAATGAAACATTTCAAGCCGATATCGAAAGTTCCCATTATAGTTATTTTCTGCTTCAAATATTCAGAAGAATAATAAAAATAATTTTTAAAATTACACTTTCTTTAATGTATTAAAATGCAGGAAATAATTTTTTAATCAAAAATTCGGAGGCCAAATCAAAACTCCATAACCCTCTGAGTACGTATCCCACGATTTCCACGGGTTGGAAGCAAGTCTATTTTCTGCTGCATCCCGTTATTTTCGTAAGCTAACGGGTTTACTTAGTACTTTTCAAACGTTAAACGTATTATACTAAGAAAGCCTTGCATGCAAATAACAATTCGCTTGGTTCAGCGGTATTTGAACATGTTTTCAAACATTGCATCTAAATAGTAATTTAAAAAATATTCGGTAATCAGAGAGTTAAATTATGAGACACTGCTATAAATACTTTAAATTAATCTAAATTTTAATCACATTCATAATATATTTCAATATTTCGTGAATATTTAAGTTTCTTTCATTTAATATTTCTTCCACCTTAAATTGTTATCGTATTGCTTAGAGCACTTCAAGCGTTTACGAGTTTTGCTACGACCTCAAAATTTTTAGTAAAAATACTTTCTAATTTTAAATACACTAATAAAATTGCGTTTTTCATATATTTCTTAATTCATTAATATAATTGCTATAGAATCTTGTAATCAATTTTTCTTAAACTCATTACCAGATGGCATCTCTCATGTGGAATCAAAATTAAGCGATTAACTGATAGCTACGCTCTCCAAATGCTAAAATATGCCGTCGTCTAGAACACCCAACTGCACAGAATTTCAGAACTCCAGCACATCAAGAAGTGGTTGAAAAACCCATTACAAAATTCCATCTTTGCGAACATGAAAGAAATAAAGTTAAAGAAAAGGGTTTAAAAAACGATAACTGTCTAATTACAGCTAAAACGAAGCCAGTTCGCAATTTGCAAGTGCATTCTTCCGGTTTCACACAAGACTCAGCGTCTCTGGCTACCAGTGGCAGCTGGCAAGTAGTTTTCACACATCCAGAGGCACATTTTTCACCATCACACATGCCGTTGTCTTCCAAATCCGTTTTCAGAGACTGGCAAGAATTCTCGCAGTCAAAGGCACATTCCTCCCAGGTTTGTTCAGGCGGGCATGTCGCTAGGAAAAAGTAGAAATTTCAAGATGTAAACACATACTTTTTGTACACTTTTAATAATAAAGATATTACCGAGGTAGCGCAGCAAGTTGCGCGATGTTGTACAACATTGTGCGACATTATATAAAACTACTATCAAATCTATGTATTTACTATCAAACAGATTCCTTTAATCATTAGCGTATCAGGTATCCTTAGATGCTTTTTCTCCTTTAACTAGAAAATAACCCATCATGGAATGACGGGTGCAAATTGCCTCTTCATTCCGAGAGATTTCCCGTCAAATTTGACGTGTTTAAATAGATATATATACGAGAGAAATGTTTAACATTGACTGAAAACACATAAAATAAACATATGTTTTATGACAAAAAATATATTTTTTTTATTTACTTATTTCTTTATCCAAAAACCTCTTGGTAAACAACATTCCGTGTGAAGTATTTTTCGTCGTTTAACAATTTTATTACAATTGAATAACCGTGAGATTCTCAGCTTGTCAAACGCAAGTCAAAAGTTAAAATTTCAAAGGAATTCTTTTTCGAAATTATAATCCAAACAAAGCGCTTCTCTGCTTGTCAAACGTTGCTAAAAATATTATAAAATTATATCATCACGATTACAATAAATAATCAGATGCATCATGGCGTCCAAACTATATCACGCGCATGATATACCACTGACGTGATTTACTACTTTCTATTAAAAAACGGAAATTTGAAATATATGATTAATATAATTTAGAAGTTCTTGGGAACTATGGATCATAGAGAGATAAATTTTATATCAATGTATGGCAAATTTTATTTCACTATTTTAGAGCTATTAAATTTGAAATTAGAACGACAATTACTTTTTTAAATTTAAAATTACTGAAATTTAGGTGCTCTAACAATGAAATAATGCTGTTTAACGTCTCGCAGTGCTATGGCGCGAATTTTATTCTTGGTGACATCAGAGCGTTACCGGATCAGTAAAAGACAGATCTGGGCTATTATATTAGTAATTATATGGTATTGAGCAATATTGATCAACACCATTCAGTACTGTACGTATGATATCCTTTTGCTACTGGGGTATAGCGTGCCAGGCGCATCCTCCCACCCCCTGGTAGCCATATTTTGAACTATTTTTTGGCCTACCTGCCATATTTTGAACAAAATTAAAGTCGCTTAATTTTGGACGTGTTTTATTTTTGTGTTACTTGTATTCATTTACCCGCTTTCAGGGTGTTATTTTATTAGCAGGTGGTATTATTTTACTTTATTTAGTTAGGATAATTAACTTTTCAATTTTTTTCATGTTTCCGCTTTTTCCTCCTGAATTTTGCTTCTACACCCCTTAAGAAGTCGCGTATTTTATTATTGCTATAACTCTTATTAAATTATCAACAACTGCATTTTTTCCCTTTAAATAAAAAAAACTTTCGTATTTTATCGCAATATAAATTCTCGTTGAATAATAATAATAATAAAAACTGCCGAAGCATGCAATTGATGTTTTGAAATTTAAGATTTTATTTTATTATTCAAAATACCACCTTAAAGACTCCCGATACTTAAAATTGGCTAGCTATTTTTAAAATATTGTTTATCTTAATCACTTGAAAGAAAGTCAAGAAAAATCAGCTAATAGAATAAAAGAAAAGAAAGACGTAGAATTATTTTTGACAAGAGTTGGAACTGTTCCAGTAACGGCTCGATAAAAAAAATGGCAAATCACTATCAAAGCCATATTTCAAATGACGTTCAACAATATCAGATTGTATTTACGGATGAAAACATATGATTGACTGCTTATTGATGGTATATTTTAAGGTTACGAAAACATGCTATTTCGAACGGAAAGATATTGTTCTCGTGTATTCTTTAGAAATTTTATATTAAGATCTATTCTTATTGACAAACGAGTATGTAGTTGTAAAAGTGAGTAGTCAATGTATATTGCCCATACTAAAAGACAGAAACATGTCCAGATATTATTATGGTATTCTGTTTATTTCAGAAATCTTTTTCCTTTCAGACAAATTTTGCTCAATATAGTTTGTTCCTATAGAATTCGAAACAGATATTTTAGTTTTTATTGCTGCATTGAAGTTGTCACTGATATTATTCAACATACTAGCTGATCCTACGTAGAGAATCTGCGCTTCGTTATACGCACACCATGCATTTTTCGACCAATCTGGCGCTTTCAAGATCCTGACGTTTCAGCTCGCCAAAAATCTGGCGAGCGTCAAGTACCATCAACAAAGAAGTTGAGTCAAGCTGGCGATTCAGCTCTCCAAGAAAATTCGCCAAGACAAAAAAAAGGAACCAAGTGGTGTGCGTTTAACGGAAAAGTACCCAATATGCAATATTCACAAAAGAAAGTTCCATGATGTTCAAGTCAATTTGTGAATTTATACGATTTTAACCTACTCTGATTTGAACTATTTTGGCTTCGATATGAACTAACTAACCTCTTTTGAATAATTTCATCCAAAGTTTCATTAAGAAATGTTGTGAACTCTACTTCTTAAACTGTTTTTTTTCGAGAAGAAATTGTTTTACACCTGAACGAATAAAGTATCAGGCTATGCCTATGAAGTTAAGCCTAATATGGAGGAGGCTACCGGTTTTGTTTTGTAAACAAACCGATCGTTGCCATCTGCAAAAGAGAAAATAACCCCTTTTCTGTGCCACGTACGTACCGTTTTATATATATAGATTATTATTCATTGGAAATACCGATTTAATTGATGATCCTGTCTGAAATAATTTCCGTATTCTGTGAGGTTTTATAGTCAAAATACCTGTTGCATTCATTTCATAATTCAACACCACAATCTCCTACTTTTAGACGGGATCTTTAAAGTGTGATGATAAATTTTATGTGATCTAGGCCCAATATATGTTGAATTTTGGTAGGATAACGATCATCTTCTTCCGAAATTCGGGCTTTACCACTAGTCCACAGCTTCGTCATTAAGTTTCGGATGCCTGCATATTAGTGTTGTTGGAATGTTATTTTTTATTAGGATTTTAAGGATATCATAAGTCAGTTCCTCGCTTTATGTTCTGGGTTATATTGATCTGATTTAAAAGGCCAATAAGAGAAATTTTGGTTAGTTCTAAAAGGAAACAGCCAAGAGGTTAAACATTGTATGTCATGTCTATTAACGATCATTATCGTCAATGTGATCTAAATCTATTAGTAACAAAAGAATCTTTAAAAGTACACTTTTAACCCATGCAACATCTATTAACACACATGCTATATATATTTGGTGCATTTTTGTCTATTTGAATTGTTTATTGGAAGTTTCTTGATTCCGTGTATCGCCTGCTGCCTATCCACTTAATGTTAAGAATAGCCTGCGTCATCTCAAAACTTTGATAAAAAATTCTTCAAATCAATCAGTGAAAAAACAAAACAGTGAACTACTGATACCAAATGGCAGATTTTGAGCAGTGACCAGGAACGAAAAAAGTGCTTATTCGACTCGCTTTACTGTACTCATTAATTATACTTTGTCACTGTTTTGTTCCAGAGGAAATTAAGATTTTTCAATTAAAATAAAAGTAAAAAGAAACGAGATAATTCTGATCAGATTATTTCCATCGGACACCAAATTGTGTATAGAAAAATTATCAGAACTGATCTTTATTCTCCGAATATGCCCATTGACTGGGTGAATTGATGGAAATCTCGGTTATGGGATAGAAAAATTGTGTATTTGTAATGAAATTCCAGCTAACGTTTCGACCGTCTTTTACGTTTGCTTGGTACGCTCTAAATCTGTCGTTGGAGAGCGTCCTCAGGTTGATGTGGCGTGGAATTTTGAAGACTCGTCGTTCGTCCTCGTCATCTGTTCATTATTAAAAATTGCGAAGTTTGTCACAAAATTGTCCTTTTATTGTTTCACAACAGAACATAAATTTAATAGACCTAAACAAATAACTAACCAAAACAAATTTATCTATTTGTCTACCCCTTATCTTGCCGCATTGTTCATTCTCAATTGATAGATTTTTTGTAAGATTTTACGGGCAGAGCGTCAGATATCTGTTATCTGAAGTACACAAGTTTCTGAGAGTTGAAAGAAACATAAACCGCTGTTTAATATCAGAAGTTAAGTGCCGTGATTGTTAGAGTTACAAACGCCATTTAGAGGCACTCAAATATTCATCATCCCGTTTACCGACACTCGAATACTGGAAGGCGACATTGACCGACACTCGAATACTGGGAGACGTCATTTAGCGACACTCGAATACTG
>BGPR01050294.1:0-11099 GCA_013235015.1 Araneus ventricosus
CTGTTCGTTCAGTTACATGTGCCGGTTCATTGGTTTGACAATATGGGACCGCTCTTTCAGGAAACAGTTAACAGAAAGTTTCGAGACACAAACCATTAGTTTTTCTATCCTAGTAGAGAATGTTTAAACGCAACTTCATACAGAATATAATTTTAAAATTCTTCATAAATTTTTACTATTCAATATAGGCAATCACATTTCGCCTTCAACATCAAATTCGAAGGAAGAATTTAGAATTATCCCTTCTTTAGTAATGAAGAAAATTAATTATTTTTTTCTTTTTGCATCAGAAAATTTAAAATTGTCCATTTTTTGTATAGGAAAATCAAATTTATAAGTATTCACATTAAATAGATATTATAATTATTTGAAATAAACTTAATGAATATAACGAAAATGTTTAACTTTCAATCACGGTTATAAAGAACTAAACAATCTGTTTCATTGCAAAAAGCTACATAATGGACCTTATACCGTTTGGGTTCGAGTATAAAAAAACAGCTGTGAGTGGAGGAATAAACAAAACAGTCTCGGCCTATAGCGACTCAAGCTAAAGCAGTTCTGAGTCAGCTGTTTAAGAACTAACCCAACTAAGCTGCCTCAAACTGATCGTGTCAAGGGATGTGACGTCATACATAAGGTCATTGTCTTTTATTTATTGAAATTGTTTATTTAGAAAACACATGGTTTCTATTGAACAAACATATAAAATAAAATGGTTTTTTGCAGTAGAAAAGGTTTCTTTATTTAAATTAAGAAAAGAATATACAGATTCCCCACAAATACATTAACGCTTTTACTTTGGTTTTGAAAAGCTCAACTCATACACCAGGTATGTCATTTTTTTTTACTTATAGCTAAAATTCAGTATTTCACATAGACGTTACTCTAAATCGATACAAAACATCGATTGGCAATCAATAGCACATCTCAGTTTTCTATGGACTCTTGAGGGTCTATTCTGTATTTTCCCAGATTTGAATTTGGGAGACGTCACTTTTTCTGCACGTTAACAACGGGAAAAGTGACGTCTGCTACTTCGAAATACGTCATTGAACAATCAATTACGACAACGCATCCCACAGCAGGGAAGGTCATCCTAATTAGATGGTACAAAAAAATACACTGTTAAGGGGTTAAAAGAAAAAAGAAAATGACAAATATATAGTTATTGTAGCATTTTTTATATTTATTAACCTTCCAACCCAGGGCACGTTTTAAGAATACCATTGTTCATCGTATTACATATTTAGTTCTTTATAAATTTCAGTACAATTTTTCTTTATAAAATCTTTGTTTATATTAAACTATTAAAATACTGATAATTTAAATAAAATCTGAATATCTTTTTGTAAAACAAACAGTATATTTATGTAATATGATGCACGATAATAATAAAATTTGTGCGAGGCGTGTCGCTGGAAGATTGAAACTCAACTAAAACAAAGGGGCAATCGAATTTGTTGCGCGAAATGAATTTCACTTTGCCAGCTTTGGAATGAATAGAGTAAATGTTAAAAAAAATGTTTTTAAACCCTCATTACCCTTCACGCAGTCATGGGTTCTAAGCAAAGTTTATTTTCTACATCCTGCGATTTCACTTACAATTCAATGCTGTTTCCTTAGTACTTTTATAGCGCTGGATCTTATATAATAGGATTTGTGTATATATAACAACTTGCTTGGCTCAACGTGTTTTGACGTTTGCAACGCATCTAATTGTGATTTAAAAATCCGCAGTCAGAGACTATTAGTGGACTTCTGATAATAGTAGTTTTTCGTAACATAATTATTCCTTTAAAATAAAACTTTCAAGGTTTGTTATCTATTCAGCATTACATAATGAATTTAGTATTAAAATTGTAAGTGTTTTAAAGAATACCTCAGAGCTGGTTATAGACAAATGAATTAATTCTTCATGAATCATCATTGTTTTTTATAAATAGTTTTCCCCATAACTACAAGCATTTGAGACATTTTTCAAGATTCCCTCTGAAAAAAGGCTTAAGAACATTTTGTATCTCACTACGGTACGCAGCATGAAATCTACTATAGACAGTCTTTTTTTTTTTTTTTCAATTTCCATCATTCCACCAACACGGTAATCAACCAGCTGTAATTCGAATCCGCGGTGCCAACTAGCACTGCTTCAATTCTCCCGGAAGGTTCGATGAATATTCATGCTTTTTGCGGCTGCAAAGGATTAGCAATTCAGGAGTCTGTAAAGGAGATGAGACAAAATAATGATAGCAAGAGTGAGTGACACAAAAATGAAGAATGACTTCAATTACAGAGTCTCGTTTCTGTGAAGTCTCAGGTTCCGTATCGACATAAAAATGAGTTTTCATACAGGAAACACTTAGGTGACTCAAAAAGTTAACTAATTAATGAAAAAACTGTTTTCTTTTTCATATAATTGAACCTAATTAAAGTGTATTAAATAAGCACTGGGATTAATTCATGTGATTTCACAGCCATATGGTAAATATGGTATCGAATATTATAATTACATTACTTCATGCTGTCTTTTACGCTGTGTTGCGCTGTTTTTCTTTCTACAAGATGCGCAAAGGACTCCAAAGTTAAATTGGCACGGTATACATGATACACAGGGTGTGTGGGATAAAGGTATCCAAAAGTAATGCCTTAAGCCTGCCATTCACTTGAAGGATAGCCATGCCATTTGTCCTAAGCCCGATTTTTTTTAATCGAAAAATACAGGCACTCCATTCACTTGATATTTAAAAGGACGCTAACTCTGAACGAAGGTAGGGAGGTGCGATTATTTAACTCTCGATTATTAACCCGAAATTTAACCTCTATCTCTTAGTGTCTGATAAGTGATTTGTTAATGTATAGTAAAACCTCGGTTAACCGAACTCGGGTTAACCGAAACCCGGGCTATCCGAAATGCCTCTGAAATCGCAAATCCAAAAAAAAAAAAAAACACGTACTATACTACAAGGGATTAATCACGAAGGCGAGAGAGAACTGGGTTATGGCTAGGGGAGAAGTGAACGCCCGATTTAAAAATGCAATTTTAACTTTAATAAAGAACATAAGTGTAGCCTACAAAGAGACACTCAAGCATTTTAGAATTACATACTGTATTTAGATGACAAAATAGTAATAGATGTCCATGGCTTAACCGAAAAAATCGTTATCCGAAACGGCTTCCCCCATATCTTTGGTTAGCAGGGGTTGAACTGTATATTTATTATATCATTTTCGTATCGTTTTAGCTTTATTATTATTTCGACATGAATAAATATTTCGAATACATGGAATTCCAAATTTCTAATATGAGGCAATTATCCGATGTGAAACAAAAGTCCAAGAATGAACTAAACTGGTGAATATTTACTGCTTGCTTTGTTTTGAAATTTTTCAGATAATTCGCTAGAGATGTCCTTGATGCCGAACTTCATTAATGCAACATTTTTATCAGGCAAAATCTTTCCGCGATAAGTAATGAGGCAGACTGTCTTTGTGTCTGTAGCATTCTCCTACACTAATCAGCTCAGAATAACAAGTGACCAATCATTCTTATCTTGGGTCACAGGTGTAGCTGATACATTGGAGAGATTCCATTTCTATTTATGGGGTTATGCCAGTGCCAGTGCCAGAGACGAATGCCCACTGACCACCATTGTTTGTTAGAATAAGTTTCTGATTCTCTTTTAAGCAAAAGCGAGACAGACGGTAACATAATAATGTTTTCAGCAATATTTTCAGTTATGGAGCGTTAACATGAAATTAGAATGGTCCAAAACGCTTTTGTTTGTATTTTGTAACTTTTTTATTACGGTTATGTTAATATTCATTTATATTATAAAGACATTTATGATTATATAGTTTTTTATTATAGTTTATTTTTGAAGTCAGAAAAAGAAGTCAAGTTTGCAGTACAGTTCTTTGGACGTAAAGATACACCGCGTAGGTTTCTTTATATTGTGGAGCAAGAAATAACAAGAAAAGCGGGGCGAATAATGCAAAAAAAGACGAAAATAGTTTTATAAACTGGAATTGAAATCAAAAGTAAAAAATATTCTTTTCATACAAAATTAAAATGAGGAGTTAAAAAGTTAAAATGATTTTAAACACATTTTTACTATCTGAAGTATACAAAGAGAAAGTATTGTAATATTTAAAATGTGTCACCTCAAGACTTTGATGAATCACCGCGTTTTAGACCTAACTGAGACTGAAAAACATTTTTGGAATTGCGCTTGTCTGTCTGTGAACACGATAATTCAAAAATGCAAGGAGCTAGATAAATGAAATTTGTCATACGGCTTTATTTCTATAACGGTATATCGATATCAAATTTTCGACGAAATCCATTAAAGGAAAGTCTGATTGTTTGTCCGTCCGTGAGGATTGAATACGATGATACAAAAATGAATAAATTAGACAGATGAATTTGAGCATGTGATTTTAACACGAAATTGAAGAAAAGAGTCCAATTTTTGGACTAATCTGTCAAAGGGTAGACTGTCTGCCCGTGTGTATGCGAACATGGTGATTCAAAAACTTAACAAGCATAAAAATACAGGAAGTTTGTTTGCGGTTTTGATAACCAAATTGTAGATTACGTCAAATTTTGGATCTAGTTGGTCAATAAGAAGACGTCTAAAGTGGATACTTTATTCCCTTCACTATATTACAAAACTAAATACAAAATGAGCTGTATTGTGTAAGTATACGAGAAAGTCGAAGAGAGAACACTCCCGTCGGTTTAATATGTGTTAAAATTCTCCACGAGCCTGAAATTTAAAATTCAGAGCATCCCAGAGCCTAAAATGTTTTAGACTACGCAAACCCGAAAAGCAATTAAAATGAAATAAAAGTTTTTAACCGCCATTATCCGGCTAGGTCACAGGAAGTGAAATCGACGGTTAAAATAAAGTTAGGCCAAAGTTAAATTAAATTAAATTTATTGTTCTCACATTTTTCACATACAATTATTCTGTATTAACTAAGATTACATTACAATATACAACTCGCTAAGCATGGCGAGATTTGTCCGTCCCCGTGAGAGGGAAAAAAGGTATCGTTCTCGCACGAACAGTCAAGCCACTCTGTCTATACTGCTTCTGATTGCGAAAGGTCCTTGCAGCGCCATCCACCGGCAGGAAGGCGAGACAAAATGTGATTGTCACAAGTTTTTAAATATGCGATAGTTTTCGATTTAACCAGAAAAAATTTGAAAACTGAAGTTTCTAAGACTTTCTGTACGATCTAAAAATATTATCTTCTCTTATATGACTATGTTAAAATATCTTATAAATACATTAAAACATGTGATATATTCAATTTATCCACGCCTTTAAAATAAATTCTTTTTTACGACACTTAATTTTTTTAAAAATGAAACCACTTCTACTTGCACGTAATTTCCAAAACATGGCCATGGTTTGGACATAGTTAAAATACCTTTTGAAGTTCTTAAAATAATCCTACATCGCTTTAAAGAATATGTGAAGACTTCAAATAAAAGCTCATGTGATTTAAACGACGGTAACTCTTTTAAAAGATATCTCAACATTTTCAACCAACATCACCCTCTCTCTTTATCTTATACATATAAAATTTCAGTTTAATCCTATTCCAAACCCTCTCAAATCTACAAAACCCTTGCAAATCTCTTCAGATATATATCACTAGGCAGGGGAAGCTTAAACTGTAGTGGAGTGGATAACTAAACAGCATAAAATGTGCAGTTCCGATTTTGTTCCATTTTAGATTTTATCCCGATAAAATGTCAGAGTTTGATTTTTATGGGTTCTTTTCTAGAAAAAAAAAGAGGAAAATCTTATATATAGGAAGTGGGATACTGTACTGAAGGGCTTCTAAATCTCGTTTCCGCCATGAATCCTTTTCAGATTAAAAAGACGTAAAAAATTACGGGAACATATTTTTCGTCTGAAAGATTTTTCTACGAACCTTAACACATACTGCATACTTATACGCACAACTGTATTAATACGTTAACAGGTAAAGAAAAGACTTGCAAGAAAATAATTACTGTTTCCTTTAATAACTTTTAAAATTTGATACAATTATTTAGTCTTAGTGAAATATTTTAAACTGAAAAACGAATCTTTTCACATTTTCTTATTAACAAGGTAGCATTTCACAGCAATTCACAGACATGCTTTCCAAGCATTAAAACACCAAGATTTCTCTAGAAAGACTTACTATTTAAATAGTCAACATCTACTGCAGTTTTGTTAATAAGCCTGCTTGCATTTACAGGCAGAATTATTAATATAGTAAGGAAATAAAAAAAATAATATATAAACTTAATTATACATAATATATTCAACATTAACCAATAACAAATACAAATAGCCAATACAATAATTAAAATGATACTAAAGCCTGCCTGCATTTACAAGTAGACTTACTAACTATACTACAAGTACCGGCAAAAGAATTGTATGCATTAACAGCATACACATATCCAATAAAATAATTAAAATGATACTAAAGCTTGCCTGCATTTACAAGTAGACTTACTAACTATACTACAAGTACCGGCAAAGGAATTATATGCGTTAACATACATATAGCCAATAAAATAATTAAAATGATACTAAAGCCTGTCTGCATTTACAGGTAGACTTAGGTACCGGCAAAGGAATTATATGCGTTATTGAGAAAGGAAGTTCCGTTCGAAATTAACGCTACAGGTGCGCTACAAGCGCAAGAATACGGGTGCATGCAGATAAGTTCGAACCACCTGCAAGACAACGACATCACTGTTAGGGAAGACAGCAATGCAGACGTTTCGCAGTCGAATAGAACAGTATTTAAGAAAATCTATAACCAGCCTTGTCCCCGTGCAGCGACTGTAACGCAAAGATGCATTACAGACTTTGTTGGTAAATATTTCCTCCTTCCCCTTTCAGCACAGACCTGCCCCCTCTGATTTTCATATATTTTACAACTTAAAAGCTTTTGCTTCTGGCGAGAGATTTGTGTTATATAAGCAAAGTTTAAGGGCCTCTAAACTTGATGACACAGGAAATTGTTGTCGGATGTGTAATTCCAACATTTTCCAAACGTTCTCTATAGGGATCAGATGTGGACTTTGCGATAGCCAGGGTAGATGTTGGAATTCAAAAGTCATGCTCACAAAGTCACCGTTGGACATTTCCTGCACATCGGATGGTGGTCACAGGATGCAGCATTGCAGGATGAATGTGATCGGTAAGGATGTTTACGTAATACTTGAGTGATGCCCTATCTTCTAGAAACATCAGGCGACCAGTACCAAACCATCAGAACATACGCCAAACCATGTCTATAATAGCTAAATTTGTTAAATTTTATTTAATTTGGATTTAATTAGAAAAATCATGAAATATAAATATACAATTATAATCAAAGTTCGCCTATTCAGAAGGCCCTAGAGGTTGGTCCCAAATGAAACAAAATTTCACTTGAATGTAGTACAACTGATTCGCTCTGGAAAAAAAAGAAACAAATAAGTTAAAATTTCGTCAATAGGTGGCGCTACCCCATTATCCAAGGTGACTTTTGCAATCTTGTTTTTTTTTAATTACTGAAGCAAAATTGAATAGTTCATTTTTACTTTCTCGTATACGAAGTAATTATACAATACAAATTAATTATACAAAATTTCAATTAGGAATGGGCAATAATAAATTTAAATAAATATTTTTCCTTCAAAAATTACGGAGAAATTAATTGCACTTGCATTTATTCCTCTAAATTATGAAAATAAGTAGTAATTTTCCTTTAAAATGCTAATCTTGACAAATGGGAATTTTGGTTCACTATATCCGAATTCCTTGCTTCCTTCAGGTATTTGGCAATGAGAAATTACCAAATGCTTGTAACTCATTAAATTAATTAATTCATTCATTCATGAGAAAATACCTGAATTCTTTTGGGGCGATATGAAAAGTTAGTTATACCCCTGGTTCTTTATTCCATCGTTTGACTGTAGCGAAATAAATGCAATTATTGAAGTATACAATTATCGTATTAATTATTATTTATTATTTGCAAAGCAAATATCAGATAAAACACGAAATTTATTACACGGATTAGAAACCAAATATAATACGAAAATTATAACACGAACGGATATTTTAAAACACTTTATCCAAAAGAACATTACACATTGTTACAAACAAGAACCTTGTAGCAGTAGTAGCTCGAAATTATCAATCCAAGCAGGATATTTAACGAATTAAGTAGACTTTTGAGGAAAAGAAAATACGCAGAAAAAGATTAAATCTAAACGAGAAGTAAAAAAAAAAAAATGCATGAAATCGCCTTCGAAGTTCTGTTACTAAGCGAGTAATAAAAAATTTTAGGAAAAAGACTACGTCTTTCGAAATAAGGCAACTAAGCCTTTTTTGATGAAGAAAGGATGTTTACGGTTGAGTGGAGAATTCGAATCGAAGGCTAAAAAATGCTGCGTAAGCTGTAAGTAAGAAATCTAGAAGATAAGACCAGAAAACAGCTGAAGAAACCGTATAGATCTTAGACAAAACTCCAGATGGATTTCATGAAAGAAATAAAAGGAACGACGTTGAAATCGAAAATTAATTATTTGATAGCGAAGAGAGTTAGCGTTCTTAGATCTTGCTTATTTAAACGCAGGCGAAAAACAGGGAGAAAGTTTAGATTTTTCAAAAAAATACAATTTTAACTCCTAAGAAAAGACTCTTGGCGTACCAACCAGCATAACAAGGCTTGCAGAATTAAGTAACTACTCAAGGATATCAAAGGAAACAGGAGTTAGAGTTTCAAACCAGGATATTGGAAAGAACATGAAAATAATAAATGAAAGAATTAAAACAAAACACGCTTTTAATACTCTAATTAAAATTAGAAAATAATTTTTTTTTATCAAAGATATGGGGGGGGGGGTGTCAAAACATAAACGAAAAGGTGTGAGGCGCTAATAGAAATACTCTAAGTAAATTTAAATTTCGATGGACTTCCAAAATATATTAATAATACCGATGGGTGTATGCTGAAAGAAGTCCAACAAGCTGGATAATGGAAAAAGACGCTTTAATGGAAATGCATGGAAAATGACGCACGAATATTCCAGAAAACACGAAGCACAGGTAACAAGATAAACAGCACTTGTACAAATTAGCAACACAAGCAGACAGCAAATCACTAATAATAACAGAAACAGCACTATCAATAGAGCTCAGCGTCTAACAGCTGAGCAACTCGAACTGCGAACAAGACTCCAAAGAGATTCTTCCCACGTTTGAACACCCCGGTAATTATAGCTTTTCCGATAGGACATGACGTCACATGGAATTTTCTAGAAAAATCTCCATATCTCGGCTCCTAAGAGAGATAGGGTCATAATTCTTATATTTTCTAGAATCTTCATTTTGGCGCCAGAGTCTCTAAGTTGTCTTCAAAGTTGGGGTCATTGGCTTGCATTAAATAAGAATATCTATAAATCTTTCTTCCCTGCCATAAGAATAACATGGCCGGGAAACAGTATCACTGATTCGTAACAATATTTACTTTAATTACAATTTAATTTTTAATGAACGTTTAAGTATTTTATTTCTTATGATATTCATTCTGGTTTAATATCCTTATTCTATTTTTTTCAGTACCTCACGATTTTACGGTTTTGCTTTGAGCTCCAGGTCTTTGAGATATAAAAAAATAATTTTCTACATCTAAGTACACTAATAAAAGCGTGTTTTTTAAAAAAATCTTTTACATTTTTATTATAGTCTTATTTTTAGTCATTAATATATTTCATTACTAATTATTTAGGATTAGGGGAAAGTCGGGTAAGATGGCGAACTTAAGCTTTGGGGTTTTTTCCTGGCCCTAATATTCGTGGCAGTGGTTATCACTTCGGGAAAATCTTCTTGTAACTCTTTAGTTTAAAGTGATATTTTTAAAAAATTGTTATCTTCAAGTTTGAGACTCAAAAATTTCATGTTTGGAAAAAAGTCATTTTCGTCATCTTACCAGACTGTGCGGGTAAGATGACGAACTGAGACAACAATTTAATTCATCCTCATATATTATCAAATAACTAGTTCAGAACACATCTTGAATATAACATAAAACAAACGTAATCAAACTAAAGGAACAGCATCAAACGAACGAAGCAACATCAATCGAAATTTTAGATTAAAGCATTAAGAAATGAAATCAATTACAAAAATCGCAGAATTTACACTTTTATTATTATTTACGACTTCAGCAACTGCTTCAATCAACTGAATTCTGCTTGTCCGTTTCTCTTTTGTATGATTTGCCCCTTGTGCATAGAATACGATTCTGAAATATAATTTACTTTAAGTTAAGAAAGTGAGATTTTTTAGATAAAAACTCCTGCATATGGAATAATCAGTTGAAAAAAGTGTGAATCCTGATATTATCTATGTAGTTACAATGGCGCAAATAAAATAAAACTAAATCGAAAGGGTCTAAGTGGCAGGCAGTTGAGATGAATGAACGTGGAAGAGTTCGTCATGTTACCCTCCAACCAATTCCTCTCCTTACCCTCCAACCAATTCGTCATCTTACCCTCCAACCAATTCGTCATCTTACCCGACGTCGCCGTTTTTAATTCGAAAAAACATTGAAATATATCAGCTTATCAGAAAAAATTAAAACAATACATCGTTAAACACGTTTTGATTAGCACTTTACGAATATCACATGTATAAATCAAAAATTAAAAAAAAACTAGATTAAAATAAAATTTGAAAAATTAAGATAGAAAAACAGTACTTCAAAATTACCAAAAAGAAAAAAAGCAAATAAAAGTACAAATATTAAAAATAAATCTTAAAAATACATTGAATTAGTTACGCGCAAATGCAGCTGCAACCAAAATCAATGTAGAGAGAAGAACAAAGTGAAGACAAAGTGAGAAAACAAAATGGAGGAATTCGGCTTCTTGTACTTCACCAGGGGTCAAACAAGAAGCAGCGATTCAAATAGGACTTTTTTCTGTTTAAGAGTTTGACATCGGTTAAAATTTAACCCTCAATTGACCCTAAAATTTTCCTGAGTTGGAATGGAAATTGGTTACAATGGGAACGCTATCCCATACCAAGCAG